>JAQQAE010014913.1:0-12222 GCA_029823295.1 Pseudamia nigra
CCCCCCCCAGGATCCTGAAGTAGGTTATCATAATTTGTGCATGAAAGGCTTGTTTTTCAGGGTATTACTTCCCTGTGGACTATTTTTGTGCTGTACTGTAATTCATATATCTCATACCTGCATGTTGCTTAACATTTCTTCGTGTGTCTGTTGCAGGAGGTGCTGATGAAGTGAGCCTTGTGGACACTGCAGAGCTGGACCTGAATGTGGTGCTCATGTCTCAAGTGAACACTCTGGACTAATCAAGGCACTGACGGCCCTGAGGTTGACTTTTGTGTTGGGCTCGTTCACTTAAACCAAGTGAAGTCTGCTTATCTCAACTGCCTTGCTGGATTTAAGGAGGGAACTCTCTTTATCATCCTTCGATGTTACGAATCGAACTGAGCCTTGATTTTTGTTTTTAGCCAGCCTTGCAAAAAAAGGAAAAAGAATCTGTAAATGACAATGAGTAATATATACAATGTGTGTCATTACTTGACCCAAAACAGTAACATTAGGGCTCCGTTATGTTTGAAAACTGATCTATTGCAAATGGCAATCATTTATTAGTTAGGTGTAGGGAAACTTGTTTATTCTTTCATTCTGTATTTTTCCCATTTGATTGTTTAGATTTTTGGATCTTTCCAGACTCTCTTAATGCATGTGCTGAGTAGAGTGTAAACTAGATCGAGCTGATTTCCATGTCTCTCCCGACGGGCACCTAGTTGAATTTGTACATTGATTTGCAAAGTATGTTTGTTTGATTTACATTTCTGTAGTCATTATATTGGTGAATATATGTTATTGGCATATTTTGTTTGGGAAACAAACATGAAAATGGCAGTTGTTTACTGCAATAATTGGTCCTCAGGAACACTGTACGTGTGTGATAAGTATGTATATGGTTATGGTTGGATGTGTGGCTTGATAATAGCTAATTCTCTGGCTTAAATCTCCATTATGTCTCATATTTTTACTTGCATTCTCATACACTATTGTTTATCTGACATTAGTAGGTAATTCCAGTTATGAAATGATGGGAATTATATGGTAGCATCATTAGAGTAATAGCCGCCTTGAAAAAAATTTCAATATCACTCACATACCCCAGTGTTTTTACAGCACCTTAAAACAAACTGCCAAAATTTCTAGCTGGATCAATGGGATTGGGTTCATTAAATTATGAATAATGCAATGTATTCAGGTCTGTTGCACTTTGCAGAGACACTGGTAATTTGCACCAAATTTGTGCACATCATCCATCTGAAAAACTGCTTTTGGCCTTTCTGCCAACAAAGCTTTTAAATGGATTGTCTCTGTAAAGCAATTTGACACCTGAAATTATCAAACAGACCCAAGTGTGACATGCCAAATGGTGTGATAATGACTTAAATCCTTAAATGCAGTAGTATTTTTTTTTTTGTCATAAGTGGATTTCTTGAGTTGTTTCAAAGCGGCATTTTTCTTTCGAAAGCCATGCTAAAGTGATGTAACTGAAACGTTCTTAATCTGAGGACAAAGTCATCTTTGTTTCAGGGTGTCACTACATTTAGTGAGGCGCCACATGATGAAAATGTCATTAAGTCCACACCAATGAAAAGCTTCCTATTTTTAGTTTATAGTCTCTCTAGCTCTCAGCCCACATTTTCACTCTTGACCATTTTCATTTGTACCACTGAGACAGCAGGCACACACAATGCTAATGCTAACTGAATGCTCGTAGCATGATATGACAAAGTAAATTGAATAATACAATTTGAAGATAATTTATATGTACCCAAGAAATCTGTGTTCTGCCTTTCAGCCTCAAGATTATGAACAAAGACAAAAATCCCTAATGACCTCAAGTAAAACATTGCTGTAATTGACATAATAAAACTTTTTTTTTCAATTTGTGTACAGCTTTGATTGTTTACAGCTTTAGAGATTGTGTAGAAAGAGTTAGAAATTTAGATGTTTTAATGAGCAGTGTAGTAGTGCAATACTATGTTTAACTGGTCGTTTAAAGATCAATATTTTTGTGAATGTGGAAGGAAAATGTGATGCGTTCATAATTGAATCTGACTCTTATCAGGATTAATTTTATTCACTAAGTCATTTTTAATAAGATGGATGTCCCTGCTTTTGCAGCTGCAATAAAGTGCTCCAGATTACATTTGCTGATTGCCTTCTCCATTTACAACCCATTAGTGCTTCCAGTTATGAAGAACAAATTTCAGTTTTAGGAGTTTGATAGAGAACAGGACTTCTAATGTATTTAAGTTCCCATGTTTACTCTGCAGGTCAGCAACCTGCTCCAGGCCGTGACCATCATCAGCTCAGTTGCTGCTGTGAGATCTCTATTTTGGGAGCAGTGTACTCTGCAGGGTGGTTGATAGGTGCGTCATACAGCGCCTTAAATCCTTAACGCCTCACGTTTTGCATGGCTCATAATGAATTGTGCAAGTTTGCTTTTTGTAAATTTCTTGGAGATTTGGAGTACAACGCATTAAGGATTTTATTGCAGTAGTTATTAAAGGGAGGAAAGTATAAGGTTTTCTACAAATGGAGTGATATAAGTTCATTTATCTCTGATTTACTGAGCAGTGACAATAATTAAACTTAAGTGCTTTATTATGTCAGATTTTGATTGTTAACAAGGCCTGTACTTGCATAAGGTCACTCATTAATCTTCTTTGTAAATTACAGTAGAGCTGATGTCATACCAAAAGGTTGTCCTGCAGTATGCACACATTCCATTGTCCCACTTCCGCGTGAATTTTAAATTGGATTATTAGTTGTCCAACACATCTCTGTATCACTGATGGTACATGTGTGTCCTCATGAAAACCTTTCAAGGTCTTTTCTGGCTCTCAAGCATCTGTTGAGATTATTTTTGTCCAGGCCTCATCTGTCATGCTCACCTACATTAACGGCCTTTGAAGCCATGTGTAGCCATTGCAGCAAGCGTGTATAACCACAGTGCAAACATTAGAAACAAATTTCTCGGAGTATTAAATCACGTGGGATGGATCTTTGCATGATACGTGGGTCATAGTGCTGATGGATGGGGTTATGAATTAATCCAGTCTGTTTGTTGGACTTGTTCCTCAGGCCAGTTTCTTTTTTTTAACTCCATTGGATAGGGAGACATGTTTATTTGCTCCAGTGCTGTGATGGTATATTTTATGGGTGTGGGGATGTGAGTGTGTGTAGGTGGTGGCCAGTTGGAGAGTGCTGCACCATACTCATGCTGTCAGGTTGAAATATCACCGCACTCTCTCCTGATTGCTGTGTACAGAGCTTCAGCCCTATTCATAAAAATGCAATTCCATGCAGCTCTGTGCCTACCCTGACGAAATAAACTATGATACACCACAGAGGCAGATTTAAGACAGAAAAGAGCAGCGAGGTTGCTTCAGGGGATTGCTATTCAATTACTGCATGCAGACGGTGCAGGACAAGCATCTTTATGTAGGAAAAAAAGCCTAATTTTAGTGCAACTATATATGAATTAAGTCAAATATCAGTCAAATCTATGACATAATTTGATATAGATCATGTTAATGATGATGTTCTGAGCTGTTGTCCATCAAAAAAAAAAAAACCTCAGATTCAACAAAAGCAACATGAGTTATATTGTACTCAGGTATTTGCAGGGGTGGGCAGTACTCAACTAAATGTACTGCGTTACATTTACTTGAATAGTTTATTTTAAAATATGTACTTTTGAGAGTAGTTGTTTTCCAGATTACTTTTCACTCTTACTCTGTTACATTTGGAATGAACAAGTGTACTTCTACTCAGTTACATTTGACCACAGCTCAATGAGGAGTCAGTTTGACACAAAATGTGTTTCTTTCCAAATGATGGTGAAGAGTCATATTTATGTGCTGCTACTTTGTGAGCACAGAAAATCAGAAAAAATAATTTAAAAAACACAGCAAAACAAGCAAACATTTACGAAAAATGAATGAAATAACCGACACAAAGGAACAAAATGAGCAACAAAATTGGCAAAAATGAACAACATGATCAGATCAATTAGAATATCAACAATGTAACCAATGCCACTGAACAGAAAATGACCAAAAAAGCAAAATGAGCAAAAACAAACTAAGTAAAACTAACAATGTAACTAACAACAATCAACAAAATGGGCAATGATAAAATAAATAATCAAGGAAATAATCATCACTTCATATATTTTATTTTTTCTGCCTGATTCTGGATCTGTCGCTTTATTCACACTTAACGTGGAATTTACTTAAATGCTGTTCAACGTAACCTGTTCAAATGCAGCACGTTAGGTTGTAATAAATTGTGTTATGATATTACCCACTACTTGACTAGTTTTTTTCCAGATACACTTGTTTTTACTCTTACTCAAGTTCCTTTTACAAATACTTCTCCTCGAGCCATTATAATAATAGAGTTGCGCTACTTTTACTCGATTACTGCTTCTGTTTACTTTATACGCCACTGGCTGTAGTATTGTATATGTTTATCTGCTGGGGAGGAGTTACTGCCACTGACAGGAGACACAGTGGGAGGGAATGACAGCTGCTCATACATGACCATATAGAGCCTTAAAAATCCTCACTATGCCTCCGCAGTCAAAGGGAATGACATTAAAGCTGATGACGATGCAGGAGAGATTTATTCTGCTGGGCATTCATCTCGCAGACTTGAAAGTGAAATCATGCCTTCTTATTGTCTGTGAAATGCCAGTGTTTTCAGATTGACATTAGCATTTTTACAAAGCTCAGTGGAGTCAGTGGAGTGACTTTGTGGCTTCAGGTGACTTTAACCTGCTCCTACTCAAATGTACTTATTTATTACAAGGTGTCTACAGGTTTTTACAGTGTCCTTAGTTCCGTTTTACAAAAATAACGCCTTGAAAGTCTTTTAAAAGTCTCATATTTGAATTTGAATTAAGACATTGGTAGTACTCAAGTAAATTTACTCTTTTACATGTACTTGAATAGTTTTTCCCCATAAAAAGTACTTCAAGGAGTAATTGCTTTGCAGAGTACCTTTTACTCTTACTCAAAAATGTGCTTGTGCTCTTGTTGTCTTTTCTGCACTTCAGTAAGTAGGAGAAAAAGGGTTGACGTAAAAAAAACAACAAAAATAATCGATTAAGTAATAAAAAAAACTTTTAGCAAAAAATTAAGCAAATTAACAAAATGAATAAACTAAGCAACAGAATGAGCAAAATTAACAAGCCAAATTAACAAAAATAAACAATGTAATCAGGAAATTGAACAAAAAGTCAATCAATCAAAAGGTATATTTTGTTGATTATTTTGCTCAGTTTTTGATACATTGTTCATTTTTCTTTCAGTTTTTGTTTATTTTCTACATTATTTTGTTTATTCTTGTGTTTATGCTTGTTCATTTTTATTAATCTTTTAGGTAGCGTGTGGATGATTTTGGTATATGTTATTCATTATTTTGTGAAGTGTTATAATTTTCTCATTTTCTTAGTGATTTCTTCATTCTTTGTACATTTTTGTGGATTTTCAGGGTATGGATTATTTTTCTCATTTTTGTTTATTTTGTTCATTATTTCATTCTGTTTTATCATTTCTTTTGTCTGTTTGTTAACAGGATAACTTAAAAAGTCATGAATGGATTTTGTTGAATTTTTCAGGATAGGTTGGATTAGATTTTGAAACTGATCTGAATCACCATCTGGATCTAGGAATTTTTTTGAAGGATGTTTTTCATTGTGAGATAGGGCCAATTTCCACATTTTTTTGCCTCAACAGGTTCTATAATATCAAATTATTCAGATCCTCAATACTGTGGATACTGTGATTCAAAACAGGTACATTTAGTTGCACTGTAAGGAAACTAATAAAGGTACAGACATGCTACTGACACCAAACTGTGTCTGAGACTCAGTACATGCAAACGAATTCAATGTGTCTTGAGTAGTTATGGAGCTAGAACCAGAGGAAAATCACCATTATGGAAATATGGATTCCTGCGAATAACTACTGAACTAACTATGATATGGATGTGATTGCAAATGCTATGGGTATGTTTTCATGATCAAGGAATCCAGAGTTGGGAAAATAATTGTAGATTGTTGGGTGTAAATCACTCTCTGAGTACTTTCAAGTTGTTTTTTTTTATTCATGATTTTGGTAAAAAAAAAAATAAAAAAATTGTCTTTTCTGTATTATTTGGTTCATTACTATAGTTGTTTTTGTTTTTTTTTTTGTGTCTTTTAAATGTAATGCAATGCTATGAACTCCAGCAAATCAGAATGAACAAAATAAGTTAAATCCACATTTTTTTTACAGACACTTAACTTTAACACTTACGTGGAGAGTAAAATACATTTAATAAAAAGTATAGCAAGCATTATGCAAGGCAATATTATAGATAAACTGTTTAAAACTCAGTCTTTGATTTGGATAAAAAGATCTTAAGAGTCTGTAAAAGCATTCACTTTTAGAGTCTCATACCAGCAGACACCCTCTATTTGCTCTCATGTTTTAAATCAGGTTTTTTTTCATCTGCAGAACCACCTGCTTAAATCCAGTCACTAGCTGAGCCTTGTCCTCAGCTCCCGGTGCCCATTGAGTGTCCTGCCATTTCCTTTCAAAATAGGAGGATGTGATGCGAGGATGTGAGTGCTATGGTCAGGTCCCTGGTGTTCTCACTTTGCAGCGCAGCAGTGTTAGAGATGGTTGCATGACAATGAGCTTCCTGGCAAAGTTCTTTTTTGTTTTGCTCAGGAGGAAAGTCACTGTTAAATGCAAAAGCATGCTTACGTGCTGCAGAGAAGCGAGACAGTGCAAACACTGCCTGATAGTGAAAATGTGTTGAAATAACCGTGTCAAAGTCATATCTCTGGTGGAGGTCTCCATGCCAACCGCTGCACAATGGGTGCAGTATGGCTAACTGTGTCTTCAAGGCCTCAGAGGGCATTTTAAGGTCTTATAACAATGTTAATTTGATCTCATATCACTTTTCTTTTTTTTTATTACAGAGCCTTCATGCACTTTTATGCTGCACTGTGAAGGGAATGTTTGCACTTCACCTAGTAAATTCAATTTTTCACCATGCTTTGCTTCACCAGAGCTGTTCCGCTGCATTGCTCTGCACACTGGAGTTCATAAGAGTTATTTTTCAGTGGAATATGAGCTAATTTTTATTTTATACTCAGCACTTTTCTATAATTCCTTTTCAAGATGAAGCCTGTAGGAACCACCAGCTGTAGCAGCCCTACTTTTCACTTTTATACATCCTCTCCACTTTCTCATCCTCCTTTTTTTCATGGCATTGGGGGAAGATGAAGCACTCGAGTTTGCTAGAATCTGTTTCCCAGCAGCGGCCCTGGCTTTAAGATGGATCGAGGGGATTTGCATGGGGTGGGGTTGAGAGAGTAAAGGGATGTGAGAGAGAAAGAGAGTGAGAACGAGAGAGATGTTACTGCTGAAGCACAGCAAATGAGAGCTGTAGAGAGGGGAGGAGGGAGAGGGAGGAGAGAAAAGGGGGCATTCTCGCACAGATCAGAAAACAACAGTCCCGTCCTGTGCCTAGAGGACAGACACTGCTGTCTACCTACTGAAAGCACAGAGGGGGAGGGAGGATTGACTTTTACCTGCTGCAGATAGCGCACTCACCCCTTTGGCTCCCCTCTACTCTTGTCTTCAACCCAGCCAGTCTGGAGCCGCAGAGGACTGTCAGCTTGTACAGACGAAGCACAAGATCAGAGTGCTGGCAGAGCAAGTGTGCCTACAGCTCTGCTACCTGCTCTACCACCCTGTTACTTTCCTCATACAAAATGCTCTCACTGGTGCACATTCAGAGAACTTTCTCTCTTGTGCACACACTTACATGCTGACAAGCAGGCAGGCACACCCCCCTCCCATTATCTGTGCGGCGAGCAGTTCTGGTGTGAGCAGAGAGGGGCTGTATTTTGCTCCTGAGCAGCAGCAGCAGCAGCAGCAGCAGTAGCAGCAGCAGGACGGGTCCAGAGGAGAGCAGTCATCACCAGACATCACACATCAGCTTCTACAAGTGAAGGCAAGCCCTCCTCTTCTCTGCCTTCTTTCTCTCTTTATTGCATCTTGACGTGACGCAGTGTTGCTGACCTTCCCTCAAACCCCTCTACCCCCATCTCTTTCTCCTCAGTGTGTGCCAGCGGGACAGCCATGGAGGACACACTTACCTGCAGTCATGCCACCTTCTCCCAGGTGTTTGGACACCAGGGACAGCTGATGCAAGCCAGTGAGTAGCCACAATTACACCTCCTGTCTCATGAAAAAATCATTAGCCAGCTGCATGTCCTGCATGTCAGCGTAACTGATCTCCACCCTTAGCATTGCCCCCCATTCCTATCCACAATTTTATTGCCATCTTAAATGAACTGTCCTCAGGCATTGTGTCTGTGTTTAAAGAACTAAAGGACTGTTGCTGCTGACAAAGCATGGACTTTCTGTAAAAGGCAAAAAAGAAGAAACTGCATTATTCTTGTCCAGCATGGGAAATATGTCAGGATTGTGACTGCTTACGTAAAAGGCAGGAGAAATAACTAGTTGTTTTTGTCAGCATGTACTGTGGGATGTTGTGACTGATGTTTTTTGTCAGTGTGACAAGTTGTTGAGGAGTAGGTTTGATGCATCTGTCTCCTGTAGTATTTGTAATACAAGAACTAGAAAGACACAGACTCAGGTAAATCTTGTGTTTTGGTTAAGGAACCATATCAGAGTTTAACAGCAACCTATAGACACACAAAAGAATGAAACAGTGCCTTGGTGAGGTGTTGGGCCATCAGCCACTGAACTCTACTGGAGGGATGAACACCATTCTTCTAAAACATACTCATTGAATTCATGTTTTGATGATGATAGCAGAGTGCTGTCAAACACGTCTCTGCAAAAACTCACATCGATGCTCATATGGGTTGAGATCTGATAACCATGAAGGCCATAGAATTGGTTCATATCACTTTGATGCTCATTAAAGTGCCCTATAAACAGCAGCACTGTCACGCTGGAAGAGACCACTCCTATTTTGATTGGATACCCATCTACATGAGGAAGCTAAGAAGTCATTCGTGGTGTGTTTTTTTAAAGAAGCTTCTGCATATGTGCATTAAATTAGAGTGGTCAATGTAAACACATTTGAACTCAAAACACAATATTCTTAGATATATTCATATTACAGTTGTGCAGCATTACTGTGGTTGAGACTGACAGGAAGATGCTGGTCTCAGTGCTCAGACTGATAGCTAAATTATTTAAACTATATCAAGATATTCAGGGCTACAGACACATTGAACACAACTGTGATGCATGGAAAAGGGAAACATATTTAAGTGATATCTTATTATGTAATGCACATGGTCAGAATACATATTTCCCTTTGGAGGAAAAAAAGGGGAAGATTGAGTTGCCTCAGGAATGAAAGTGTCAGCTGCATCTTCCTTCATCTCTCCTCATGGAGTCATGCTGTGGAAAGTTAGTCAATGCCTTTGATGCCTCTGCTTGGCCATAAATGCAAAGTGATTCTTCACACAGAGTTATGACAGATAATGAGAAGAACCCAGACCAGAAATCAAAATAAAACTGCCTTGAGAGTTACATCCCATGCATTGACTTTGCCACACCAGTTTTTGTTTCCCTTCATTACTGCATTGGAGAAGTGTGTAAGGGGAGATTCAAAGCAAGTGTCAAGAACAACTCATCTTTACGTGGCTACTAATGAAAACATATTACTCATTCTCCTGAGACGAGGGGCCTTTTTGAGTAAGCTTTATTACTGTGTCGTGTAGAAATTTAATCAGTTGGGTTTTTGAAAATTCAGTGCCTGTGGATTGTTGTTGTCTTTGCTGATGTTCTGTGGCCCCTCTTTGCACAAGAGCATGCTTTTATAAATAATGCACTTTATTTGAATTCATCCATGGGCATAAGACTGTGATGATAAGAACATGTAACAGTTAAAGTGTTGCAGGGAGCTTATTAATATTCCGCTTCAGATAGGCAGAAAGCTGGAAGCATCTTCAGTGAATGAGTGGTTTTGGAGTGCTGCAGATCTGCTGTGTGTGTTTCTCTGGCTTCATGTGTTTATGATGAGCACAGAGGGTATGATGCTCTCAGGATTTATGTGCAAATAATCTGGGCCCATACACACTCAAATATATAATGCATAAGTGCTCAACTGTAGGCAGCATTTTCACACAGGCTGCCAGTGTATCAATCTGCATGAATGTTCACAGCACTGAATGTACGACTGGGTCAGTTTAACTGCAGGGCATCACAGCATAAAGAAGAGGTAAAACAAGAAGAGGGTGTGGCAGCGCTGAGGAGTCATATCACATCACATCATGGCTGACAGCTGAATTTATGCCTTGTTGTCTCCAAAATAAGAGTGAAAGTTTTAGTAATCTGGGAATCACTTAAAAACAGTAAAACAATAAGACCTGAGAAAGTACAGCTAGAAGCTAGGAGAAAATTACTTTTGTATAATATACTTTGGTGTCTTTGATTGTGATATTCAAAACAAATCCATTCTTAACAATAAATGATTTCCAGTTTAGTGCACAGCATTTTCAGTCCCTCGTTACACACGTCAAAAAGCCTCTATCTGTTTGTTTTAACATTAAAGGCCTGATGAAAGCGTGCTGTGGTGTGATGTGTACACACTATTTGGCTCATGCAAATTCTCTTTGATTGGGCCACAATGAGCAGGTTAGTTGTCAGAGTGGATGCACAAGCAAGAGGGGCAAATCTAACAGATATGCAAATTACAGCTCCAGTTAGGCTGCTGTCGAGTTTTGATGTGCTGAGCTGAAATGGGGTTTTATGTTAAGTGACTTTCACTATATTTTGTTATAGGACAAAGACAAAAACATATTTGTGAGAAAAAGCAGTTATAATTAGATGAACAAGAGCTGTTAGTATACACATGAAGCAGCATTTTGAGATAAAACACCTCCTCACCCAGCGTGCTCAGTGCAATACCTTCATAAACAACATATTGTACATTATGCACATCCACATAGGCATATTATATCCCAATAGCATTCTTACGTGATCATAATTTTGCCCAGAGCAAAAGGCAAGTGAACCCAGAATTCCTTAGAAATGTTGTTTTAATCACATCTTGACTTTCTCTGCATTGCCTGCTCATTACTGCTTGAATTCCTGTTTTATCGACTTTAATTTTGCCAATATTTACTACTTTTTACTATTAAAGTGGATGCAGTAACAGAAAGCTCACAAATGTTCAGAGCTGCATACAAAAGTATTTTGTGCACTATTACTGCGTTTGTACAAATCTCTGCAAGCTGAGACTCGGCTCCTTGTTGCCTAAGTGTCCGTGGCCTGACAGTGCAGAGGTTTTACTCACCTTTCTGCTCCACTGAACCAAACTAAGGTGAGGACAGGCGCAGTGTTAGACTGTCCGCAGTGTGATCCAGGATGTCCACAGTGGCCTGGAACTGTGAATATCTTCATTCTCCCTCTGGTGTAGACTGATCTTCATGTACTCTGAGAGGTCAAGGTGCTGGATTATGGCCAACAGTTTCATCCCTATTAGACTCCCGGGCTGCTGGCCATGAACGTAATAGTAATATAATTCAGAGAGAAATGGCTATTTTAAGTGCTTTTTTGATTGGGTCATTTTTATCGTAGGTTCTATATGAACGTGGAACTTAATTGTTTCTTAAAGTATTTTTTGCCAAACATAAATTTCGTCCTGTTGTTTCATCCGGTGTGACATATTAAACATGCAAATTATACATGTGAGCACTGCACAGATTAGTTGGCTTAAGAAACCCTTTAGACAGGTTTATATATCCTATCCATTATTGATCCTAGTCCCTGGGTATCCCCAGCAGCACTGAAAATCATCTGTCACAGTCAATACGGGCCTAATTTAGATCTCTCCCTTTCTGTTCTAATCCCATATTGGATTTGAGAGCCCCAGTAGAGCTGAGAGCCGTGCACCTTGCGTGGCTGTCAGTCTGTACATCACAACTCACAGTGACAGCCTCGGGCCACTCAGAGCAAGAATATTATTCTGTATGAGCGGCTGTTTATTCACTGGTAAAATATTTGTTGGTGAAATTCAGTCGAGTGTAGAAGGTGTTGAGTTTATAGTGCAATACTGTGCTGACATTTACTGAGATGCTGTGTCTAATTACATACAGTGGTTGCATAATGTATGCTCCTTTACTCCTTCATGGCAGGGCTTCACATGTATCTTCATTGACACACTTTCCCTCTGCATGATCAATAA
>JAQQAE010014915.1:0-12221 GCA_029823295.1 Pseudamia nigra
AATCACACTAATTTTAGGCATAAAATTAGGCATAGGATTAGGCTTATATTTAAGGTTCATAGGATTAGGACAACGCTGAGCAAAAATAATCAGGAAAAATCAACAAAACTTCATAAAAATGAATCAACTGAATGAGAATGGATTAAAAAAAATCAACAGAAAGAATAAATGGCCAACACAATCAACAAAATAGTCAAGTAAATGAAAATAAACAAGAAATGAACAAAATAAAAAAGGTGGACATGAATAAAATTAAAAAGTGAACAAATAATTCACAAAATAAACTTTGAAATGATCAAAAATGAACAGAATAATGCAGAAAGTGCACAAAATAATGCAGAAAGTGCACAAAAACAAACAAAACAATCAAGGAAATTAAAAAATGTTTTTTTTTCAAAGATTGAAAAAAAAAATCAGTAAAATGAACAAATTAATAAACAAACTGGTTAAAAATGATCAAAATAATGAATGAAATGAACAAAAAAAGGATAGAACAATAACCAAACTGATGTTGACATGTCAGCTTATATGTGTCATACTGTATGTTATATAAAGGGTTCGAATATTTTTTGCGGCTCTAGACACTCATGTTTGTCATTTTTCATCCAAAAATGTCTCTTTAAATTGTTGCCCACCTCTGTTTGTTCATTATTTGGGATTTAATGATGTTTTTGGAAAACTGGTTTCTTAATAAACTACTCCATGTTCTTAATAAAGGCACCCAAGATAACTTTTTTAGCATTTCTGTTTGGAAGTTTCTCTGGAGAGTGAAGTCTCATTACCTTGTTCACCTGTAATGACTATGCAGACATTATCATGCACAACAGATTGGGAAATCCACTGAATTGCATCGCAAATGGAGGGTGGGAGTCAGGCTGAGGGGAGCTGGATTGCCAGGAATATATGACCCTGCATGGGTCTCAGTGGGTGCTATCTTACTGTAAGCTTTGCTCAGATGTGACAGAGTTAGAAGGAACTAGTTTCAGGAAGACTGGTTTGTACATCCGTGCTTCAAATTCTGGTCATTTTATGGTTCCTCCTAGACTAAACTTACCAGATAAACTATGAGTAAAGACTTGCGTCACTGTTGTTGCTCATTGCTACTTGACAAAATCACATGAAGAAGCTCCCCCAGGGGACAACCAACAGGCCTCAGATCAGAAAGTTTCCCGAAGACCATTCACTCCTTCTGCATACTTTATGGACAGCCAGTGTCACAATTCAGTAACACTGCCCTACAAAGGCAAACTGACAGCAACAAGGTGACTTTAAATGTATTACAAAATGAAGGCAAAAAGCAGCGCAAAATGACTTAGCATGAGCAAAATAATCAGGAAAAATGAGCAACATCCAAACAAAATGCACAAAATAGTAAGGAAATTACTAAAAGTGAACAAAATGAGAAGAACAAAGAAGACAATGATAAAAATGAAGAAAAAGTGAAAAAAAATCGTAGAAAAACAAAATGAACAATCTAATCGAGAAAATGATTGATATCAGATGCAAAAAGAAGAGAAAAAAAGAACAAAATAAGAATAAAATTGAACACAATGAGCAAAACAATCCAGACACTGGTAAAAAAAAAAGGACAAAAAAGAAGAAAAACTAACAAAATAGACAAATACATGAACCAAATTAGATACAAAAAGAAGAAAAGTAAACAAAAATGCTTTAAAAACAAGTTTCCAGTCAATTTTCTGTATTTCACTTTACTTTTGCTTTGCTTTTTGCCTGCATGTACATTTTGCCATTAATCACAATATCAAGTACATGTTTGACATGTAAATTGCATGGTTGATTCCTAATTTTTTAAATAAATTATCACATAGTAACTAAGGCATAATTATGGTTGCTTTTCTCTAAGCTGGACATACCCCAATGGACAGAATTTAACCATTTTCAACCACTGCTTTCTCAAAAAAAGTGATATTGTCATGCTTGAAAAAGTTCAAATGTGCCCGAGAAAATCCTTTATCTCATTTTGCACCAAAATGTACACTTTACAGCCATATATTTAATTTCTTACAGTGTGTAGACTTATGCCATGTGGTTAGAATTGCTGGAGGAGTGTATGGACAGCGTGATTTGTGTTTGAATTAGAAATGAATCATTTTCCTCCAGACTGTTGATAAGACCTTATGGCCTGTTGCGCTGGAGCCAGACTTCTGGCCCAGACTGGGAGAACTGCCTGTGTGGGTGTGAGCGTGCTGACATACTGTGTGTGTCTGTGTGTTACTGCTATACACTGTATTTTATATTGTATTTGATAAAAGATTGTAAAAGCCTTTGAAATGTTTGTTTTTACAGAACTCCAGCATTTGTAAAGCGGCAATCCATGCAGGGGTGCTCAAGGCTGACGGAGGCTTGGTGGATGTTCTGCCACTGGACAAGAGAAAGAACTATGTTGGTGTTCTGAAAAATGGCATTCAGTCTGAAAGGTATTATCTACTTTTTAAGTGATTTTTTCAAATGTGCTCACTGGCAGCTGTGAAACTATGAAGCGTCTTTAGTTGTAATGTATGCTATTAATAGGAAATAAGGGAATATGCTCACCAGTGACATATGTTAGCACAAGATTAACAGCTCTCCCCTTATCTACTGTTGTGGGACTTTTCCAAAACATTACCTAAGTGGTCCCTGGGGTGCAGACTGAACAGTGCAACATGTAACCCAATAAAGTCTCACTGGTGAGTTTGAGACACTCAATTATAATGTGTAATTATTTAGTGATTAAATGGCTGGATAAGACACCAGAACTCCCCTCATGATTGTAATAAATGAAGACAGGCGTTCCAATAGAAGGAAGTCAGAGTTATTCTCCTCCCTGCAGGTGCAACAAACAGAGAGATGCCAGGGTAATAAGTCCAGATAATGGAGAACACCTGTGAGAGTTGGCAGGGGGTGCCTGGCTAAAGTGTTTTCACTCACGTCGCCTGATTAGACCTTTTCTAAAGACTGTGAGAGTGCCTACAAACTGGGTTCGAGCATTGTCTCTGTTGTGCTAATGCTGCTTCCGATGCACCTGTTGCTTCAGTTCTAATCAGCTAGGGATGTTGGGTTGATCTTAAAGATGAACTGTGAAATTTTCCTCCTTTTGGTGGTAATATATTCATATGTATAGTTCAGTATTTAGCTGCGCTTAGTTCAGGCTTTAATATTTAACTCGTGGGAGTGTGGTAAAGAAACCTTGAAATACAACTGAAATAATACATGAAGCTTGTAGCAAAATTAGACAGGTAAATTTGACAAGAGAATCTAAAATATGTCTGAGAAAGCTGCTTAAATTTAACATTTGTACTTGATTTATGCATATAATCCCACAGTAGTGTAGTTCTACTGTGGTTGCTTCCTTGCGTGCACACCGTGGTTCTCACATCACACTTAGGTTTGTGGCTGACTCCACTGGACTAAGCTGAGGCGAGGAAGCCCTTGTGGCCAGTTCTACTGGCATGTGGGGTTGTAAGAGTAATGGTGTGGTTTGATGTGTGGATGGGCCACACATGGGATCTCTGCTTACTTTACCCAGGCATTTCAATTGAGTGTGCAAAATGCTGAATGGCCAAAACAATCGACGTCTGACGACTATGAAATCTAATGCCGATCTGTGAAGGCCTAACTCAGTGCATTCAGATAGGAGGTCAATAAACGGCTGAAAGTCAGCACCATGTGCCAACATCGTGGCAGGGTGGGCAGTTTGGATTGTGCTCTGTTGCTGGGGAAGTAATCATGGCCTATCCAATTACTCTGGGATGGAAATCTGTCACCCACTTACTTCTTTCCTATATGGACAATTATCTGTGACCTGATACCAGAAGCACTAGCCTATCATGATTATTGATCATGGCAGAGCTTCAAGGTCTCTCCACTAATGAACTAATTACAAAGTAATCAGTGTTAACACATGTGGTAACGAGAAAGGTCAGAGAAATACAGCAACAATGAGTCACTCCACCAACAAATCTTTCCAGATATGTTGCAACTTTGCAGACTTTTTTGACTTAAAAGTACATCTAGAATCCCACAGGCAAAGATATTGTGCAAAAGGATGTACTGTATTAATAATTTGTCATCCGTGGCAGTGGTAGTCAACAAGAGTAATGTGTCTGTATTGTTTTCAGCAAAAGCAACACAGAGGGAGGCTCGTTCCGTCTCTTTGCTGTGAGGGAGTGAGGCTCCAGCTCACAAACCAAAACCAATAGAGTCACCTCAGCTGCCCTTCAATAGCAGGAAGTGCCTACAGGTTGGAAACCATGGCTGTTTATTGGTTGCAGTGCCTTCAGAGGATGTACAACCTCCCAGCAGATTGATAGACACGTTCCCCTTTAATTAACTAGCATTAGAGATCCAGTGTATGTGGTCCAGTCTTTCTGTCTCAGCTTTTAAAACCCAATAAAACTACAAATACTTCATCTGTGAATACAACATGTTTTAACACATTAATATGCATTGAACAGCTGGCGCTGGTTCTGTCTCCTGATATTTGTTTTACAAAAAGTATTATGTTTACATTAATGTTCTTATTGGAAAATTGATTTTCATACAAGGAATGTATACTGGTCACACTGTATTTAATCATTGTGTACAGATTATATGATGTTTTGCTTGTTTTAAAAATGAAATATCATTAATTAACACCTTATGATTATTCTATTATGTTTTTATTTCATTGCCCTGTCTACTTTCCTAGATAATCCTTGCTTTCTTGGATGTTGACTGTGAAGGGAAGTCTAATCTGAGTTTAGAGGTTAAGTGGAAGGCTCAATGTGAGAACACAAAAACAAAAGGAATAGTGTTGTAAATGGAAGTGTACAAAGGCAGCAGGCACTGCTATGGGGAAACAGGAAGTGTTTTTGTTGATCAGTGCCAAACATACGGAGGTGATTTGATGAAGGTGTTACATTGCTCTGTTCACACAATAGATGGTGCAGATGAACCTATGAACCTTTTGATAGTGGAAATATTGTGGATGTATTCAGTGACTGTTATAGACAGCTGATGTGTCAGTTTTTATTTATTATTGCTTGATGCCGTCTTTATTTCCACATTTTGCTTCTTTCCATAACATACATGAAATAATTAATGTGTCCCTTCCCCACCTCATGCAGATGAGTCTCACATTTTAGTTGCAGTTTTTGCACTTTGGAACAATTTACTTTATACACACTATGCAGGAGGCACGTGCTTTTTTGTCACTGAGGCACTGCTTTCATTGGTACAGACCTATTTGTCATTTTTTGCTTTAAAGTAACAGTTCATTGTGTTATTTTTTTGGTTTATTTTTCTTATTTCTACACATACTGATTATAATTTCCTGAAACATTAGTGTTACTAACATCCTGAAACTAACAGAGCTAAAGTAAAGTCTCACCTGCACAACTGGGATTGGCAAGCTTAAGTCCTATAAATTACATTATTTATTGTCTAAAATTGACCCACTGACATCAAACTTGTGCTTGATTCATATTTAAGCTTTCTCTTTTTATTCTACCTCAGTCCTATCGCTAACGCTTGACATTAATTTCTGTTCAGTATGAAAATGCTACATGGGGAATGCTAAAGGTTTTGTAAAGTTCTGGAAACTGTAAATACTAAGATTTGTGTTATATCCTCCTTTATGCAGGAAGATTAACAATAATGTGTGTAATGTGTCTTAATGTATTTTATACAGGATGAGGTTTATATTTTTTGCACAATTTGAATATAAATAAAACAGACTTACAAAAGCTAAAATGTATGATTCTGATTATTTCAAAGACATGTGACCTACAAGAGAAGCACTGATGATGGCATATTGTTTTGTCAGATAGTGGCCTGTCATTTAGTTTTATTTGACAGATCAGGGCACATCCACTGGACTCCATCACCTATTAGCTTCATTGTTTCATTGGCGGTTCATTTGGATTATTGCTTTATCAGCATATTTGTATGCAATCTCACATTTATGAATTCACTGATGCATCTCTAAGTGTGTTATCTTGCCAAAATGTAGATTAAGTATTATGAATGAAAGTCAAATCTGCACCACCCAGGTTTTATCTGTTATCTTTGGAAAAATATTGCTGATCGTGTTCATAACCTGGCTCTGCTTCTAGTCGGCTTGAAATGGAACAATAAACCAAAGCAATCACTTTTCTTCACATTTAATCTGCCAAAAGCACTGTTACTGTTTGCTTATGGTGAAGGAAAAAGAAGAAATTCTGTGGAATTGGCTCAAGCTCGATGTCTGTTTTGCTTTTGGCCTTGTACTTCCACACTCAAGGCTGAGGTTTTCATTAGTTCTTAACAGCTGCTTGTGACACCACTGGGGAAACATGAGTTCTTAGGATTGATGCTGTTAATGACTGCCTCCTTTCCCAAATACTGATGAACAGAAATCAGATGGGAAACAAGCAGGATGGCCATAGACAAACAGAAGACCCAGGCATCTTTGGAATAACTCTTCATACTCCTGGGGCTTTTATCAGAGGCAGATGTTCAGTTTCACTTAAGCCCTGGCTCGACAGGACTGCGGCCACCTTGTTGATAAACATCTGCAACTGACTCGTATGATGAGTGTTTCACTCCCATTGTCAGAGAAGATAAAGATTTAAACTCACTCTGTAAAACCCCAGGTTGCTCAGAGAAAAAGCTGCTCAGTCCAACCCTGAGATGTACTTTTCAGATCTTATCACGTGGCTGTTTAGCACAAATTCAGATTTTTATTCAGTTACTTTACAGACACCACAAGACAAAATAAGAAACAACTGGGTTGGTATGAAAAATGATAACACACCACTGGCAAAGCCTGATAGCAGAAATTTAGATTACTTAACGAGGTATACATGAGAATTGTGAATTAGCTTATTTCAGGAAGAGGCTGGGCAACTGAAGGAGAATAGAAAATTTACACCAACTGAACACCTCTGGAAGATTTTGTGTCAAAGTGCTGGACATCGCTCTTTCATTTCAATTCAGTTGTATCTGTATAGCATCAATCATAATCCAAGATTATCTCTAGGTGCTTCACAATTCAAGGTTGAAGCCTCAAAGACTATAAGGAGAGCAAACCCAACAGAACCTCAGAGAGCAAGCCTAGGGTGCTGGGCGGACAGAAGCAGGCCTCTGGATCGGCGCCATCCGACCGCTCCCACCTGCTGCTGCTGTCAGGCTGAATAACTCCTTTGCCCTGGTCAGACACACCCATAGAACTGAACTGAGTTGACTGTTATACTGCACTCTGTCACTTTTATGGTTCTGGAAACAATTCTGCACTACACACCTTACCTTACAATATAGCAATATGTATTTGTTATGGTATTATTTATAATTTATATATTATATTCATGTTGTATTATATGACCATGGTACCCCATCTTACGAGCTCACCAACATACAACTTCTTCGTGTTACAAGTAGGACGTCAGGCAAAATTTTGCATCAGCTCACAAGCAAAGACTCAGGCTACAAGTAAAATAGTTCCTGAGAGCACGCGCTCTCGCTCTCGGCTTCTACGGCTTCTTCAGCTTCTCTTGGCTTCTCATGACAGACTGGCAGCTTAGAAGCGAAACTCGCGCTGTATTGTGCTTCATATCTGTGCCTTTTTTCACCTGAAATAGTGCTTAGTTTTGTGTTTTTTCATCTTGGGACCTGAGAAAACCCGTAATATGTACCTGTAATCCTCCAGCTTAGGGACCAGCATTTGTTCAGGCGGTGTTTTGAGGTCACCGAGAACACCCAGCTAATCCTTTGTCAGTTTTGGAAGGATCATTTCAACATCGCCGTGGCCCTCAAAATCATACATTCGTCATGGCAGGGTGTTACTTGGAGGACCTTGACCTCCACTTGGAAGAAACTGTGGCCGGATTGTGTCGCTGATTCCAAGTATGAGGGATCCAAACCCGAGCCCATAGTCTGTCTCGACTTCCCTCGCTCCTCATCCTCCTTCTCCCCTGCAGCCTGCAGCTGGTGTGTCTCCAAGGTACGTGTCATTATAAATCATTTTTAGAATTAATTTCATGCATACCTTTTCAGATAATTAACATAACTTCCTTTCCAAACAATAATAATGAATAAATGTGCACGTACGGGTGTGTTTACATACTGTATATGGGAGTTTTCATGGGTCTCAGAATGGATTAATTGGTTTTACATGTAGTCCTATGGGAAAACCGGTCCCAGCTCACAAGTTTTTCGCTTCATGAGTGTGACGCCAGAATGGATTAAACTTCTAAGACGGGGTAACACTGTATGTGTATTATGTATTATATTATATTTTATATATATAATGCCATATTAGAGATATAGCCCTTGGCTTGCTGTTGGAGGTTCTGTTGGGGTTGCTCTCTGTACGGTCTTAATGTTTCGGCCTTGAATTGCTTATACAATTGAACTGAATTGAAAATTCAAATTTTTATCATGTACAGTACATGTAAATTGTATAGCAGAGCTGCTGGATGATTTTGAATTTCCCCAAGTGCCTGCTGGTCTGTCTGTTATGAATCATACCCATACCACACAACACACTGATGCAACTACTACCTCTACCACCAGTTGCCTTACCTGTAATACCAATCTGTAACAATTGATAATCTGGATTTTTTGACTTCTTATTTTTATGCAACTACAAGTGTACATTCTGTATTTATTTTATTTCAATTTTTTATTTTTATATACAGTACATATTGATGTACATTTTGTTTAATTATATGTTTTGCATATCTTTTTATGTTTTCTACTTTGCACCAATAATTCATTTCTGCTGCTGCTATTACAACTCAACTTTCCTCCAGGGATTAATAAGTCTTCTGATTCTGACTGGT
The DNA here is from genome assembly GCA_029823295.1 of Pseudamia nigra. Classification (NCBI taxonomy): domain Eukaryota; kingdom Metazoa; phylum Chordata; class Actinopteri; order Kurtiformes; family Apogonidae; genus Pseudamia; species Pseudamia nigra. Next base: position 8,799 of record JAQQAE010014915.1, read on the forward strand.
TTGGGTTTGTGGACAGAGGAAAGACAAAAGAAAAGAGTAGAGATACAGCAATGAACAACACAGGCAATGGATGAGTCAGGACCATCTAGAGACCTGTAGGGAGAGAGAGAATGAGCCAATGAAGAGAAGCCAGTACTGGAGAAATATGATCTCACCTTCTGACCCCGGTTAAAGCTTGTGCTGCAGTATTTTGGATCAATGGGAGGCTTTTTTTTAGAGTTCTTTGGACATCCTGCCGGTAGTGAAATACCGTAATCCAGCCTAGAAGTAACAAAAGTAACTAGTTTTTCTGCATCATTCTGGGACAGGAAATTCCTAATTTTGGCTACATTATGGAGATGAAAGGCTGTCCTTGGCATTTGCTTTATATGAGAACTGAAGGATAGCTCTTCATCATTATCATCAAAACACAAATGACTTACATTTTGAAGAATATTGTCCCGCAGAGTTCATACACTTGTAGAATCTCAACTGTGAATTACTTGACTTAAGCCCTTTTGCTCCTCCAGGGTGCATAGGCCATTAATGTATGTCCTCCACTCCATTCGATTTTGGGCAGTTGTTTTAAGATCTCCCCTGCTGTGACCACTCTCAGCCATTTCTAAGCTGTGCCTGGGATGTTCTCTTTTCCTTTTTCTTTGGGGGTTCCATTTAAAGGCTTGTCAGCTAATGTTAATGGCAGGCTTTCTGATGGTGTGTGCCAATCCCACTCTGTTGTTTGTGTGTGTAAATGAATGAGCTCCTGATTTGGTCTCTTCCACAGGGCCACATGACGTCTCTCCACCAGATGTTGAGTGTTCTTCAGAGGCAGGTGTTAAAAAAATTGCAGCCAGTGTGCTTTGTTATTCTCCATGTCTCTGATCTGTACAACACCTTTTTCAAATTAGAGTTGAAGATGTGCATCAAATGTAACAAGCATTAAAACTGGTGTGGAGACATTATCATTTATTACTCTCACCCTAACCCACTGAAATTAAACAGATGAACAGTAGCAGCACAATAAAACAAAGTTTCAGACAAGCAACAGCTATGCATACATACACACGCATCATAGGACTTACATGACAATCATAAAATATGAAAAATAAAGAAATTATTAATATATGCTTGAATCAACCTGATGTTTTAATAAGTAAGTAAGAAAAAGGTATTATTTAGTGCTTTTCAAGACAAAAGTCACAAAGTGCGTTACAGGATAAAACAAATCAATAATTAACCAATAGATACAACAATTAGAACTAAGTAATAGCAAGCCTATACAGGTGAGTCTTAGATAGATTTCAAAATTGTCCACAGTTTTTACGCCACTACCTTGAAAGCACAGTCTCCTTTGGTCCTTAGCCTGGACGGGGTACCATTAGTAAGCCTTGGTCAAAGGACCTCAGAGACCTGCAAGTTACATATGGGTGCAAAAGTTCACTAATAAAGGGAGGCATCTCACCATGAAGTGTTTTGCAGGTGATCACAGAATCTTTAATTAAAATTTATGGGAAGCCAGTGTAAGGAAAATCGAATTGGTGTCACATGAGACCCTTTGGAGGACCTGGTGAAAAGTCCTGCAGCAGCATTTTGGACCGTTTGTAGGTGATCCAACAGTGATTTGCTCAGGCAGAGGAACAGTGATTAACAATAATTGAACCTTGATGAGATGAGACCATGAATTATTATATTTCTAGTGATTGTGCTTGTGGTTAATACCTCCTTTCCACAGGATGGTAACCTTTGTGCTTCCCATGTGCAACCATAAAATTTGCCACGTTGTTGTCGGCGGCTCAAAGGAGGAAGAACTGTCACCATAAGTTCTTCAAAGATGGTTCACAAGAGGTTCCCACATTGCCATGGATGCCATGGACACTGTAAAGTTTTGAACATGGGAGACACAATTACACAAAAGTCACTGAGGAGGTAGGTTGCCAAAAGTGGCTGAAAGGAGGCAGAAGGAAGGCACAAGCATTGCCGTAATTCCAGAATGGAGGCACGGTGGTCACCAGGCACAGGACGTATTCTGCTGCAAATTGTCCCACCAATGTGTGACCACTGTTAGTTGCCATTAGTTGCCAATGATGGCACAGAGGAGGAACAGAGGAGGCAGGCAGGTGACTCATTGGATGCTAGTAGGTCACCATGAAAACGTCTGACATTTTGGTGGTTCAAGGCAGGCACAGGAATTGCTGGTGCAGTTGCTGTACACAGAAACAGGATTTTCTGGGTTTAAGCGACCATGGAGCGTCCTGGCCATTTTTGGTTTGCTCAAAAGTGGCATAATGGCTGCCATCCTGTGTAAAGGGTGCCTAAGTTTTATCACCATATCCTGCCTTTTCTACTGTGTATCTCCCAGCTCATGTGTACACTTTTGCAGTAGCTATGTAATGCAAAAATCCTGTATAGATGAGCTAACACTTATAAGCAAAATGGAATAATGGGAATTTTTGATAAAGACAAAGTTATTAGAGTATGGATTATATAAGTCTGATGAAATGCTCCACATTACACATAGTTTAGGGAATATCCAATGGGAAGTGGAGGAGTTTTAAATTTAGCATCTTCAGAGTTTGATGATGCAGAAAAACTCGAGTTCAACAGAAATGTTGAACTCGAGATGTATGATTATAGGAGTGTATCTTAATGTTTATGAGAAAGGTTTCACAAAAACCATTTATCTAAAGGCAACACTTGGACTGTATTAGGAATTCAGGCTCACCTCCCCTTCTTCTGACCAAAATAAAATATTTCTGACAAAATATAACTCAATATTTTTATGCTTTTAAAGGTCATTGTGCAAATAAGGACTCGATTCTTGGCTGCACATTTAAAAAATTTTGATACGGAAAATTTAAAATCTCCACTGAGTAGGAGTAGCATAGATAAAAAGCGGTCTGCTACAGAGCTGCTTGGCTGTTAAACAAAATTGTCTTCAGTCCATCAGACAATAAATAAGAGTGGACCTTAATAAACATATGATGAGAAAATCAAGATGTCAAGATGTCACAACAGGATAACAATAATAAACCTAATGAAAATAAATGTACTTTAATGATATTTAAATCTAAAAGAAAGTAAAGAAACATGAAAATATTGTCCATAATATTACAACAGCAACATTTACATCTGTCTTTGGCATATTAGCAGATTTTACATCCAAATGAGCAATAAGTGGCCACAATAGCACAGTTTTCTGTTCCTTTGTTGATATATTTATGTGTCTGACTTACAATCAGCTCTCAATTGATTAGTCTTTCCTGATAAAGATGTGGATAAAATTGTTGGTACCCTCTGTAAATGACAGAAAAACCCACAATGGTCACAGAAATAACTAGAATCTGACAAAAGTAATGATAAATAAAATTTTTATGAAAATTACCCAATGAAAATCAGACATTGCTTTTGAATTGTAGTTCAACAGAATTATTTTAAAAAACAAAC
>JAQQAE010014916.1:0-12221 GCA_029823295.1 Pseudamia nigra
ACTCACTGAGTTACATTGCAAAATGGTACAGAAAACAATATTATTGGTCTAATTAATTAGACTAGATTAGGTCTAATATTAGATATTAATCAATATGTTTCTGTTGAATTTTATTTTATGTGCTGCATAGATTTTCTTGTGCGCTGAGAATGTGCAAGCAGTGCACGATTGAGCAAGCGTGCAGCTTAGAGGGAACATTGCTCCACACTGTCACACCACCACCACCAGCCTAAGTTGATACGAGGCGGGATGGATACATGCCTAACTGTATATTGTTAATGACCTCACCATCTGAATGTTGCAACAGAAATTGAGACTCATCTGTAAACTGTAGAAATGGCTGTGGATGATATCATAGTGGCACCAACAAACATGCCCCATTTAGAGTCACTTAAATCACTTTCCTTTGCCATTCTGATGCTTAGTTTGGACTTATGCAAGTCAACCATGTGTACATGCTTGATTTTGCCTAGATTCCCTCAGCTGCTTGCCCATATTTGTTGTTTTTAAATAGTGAACTCTGGTCCAGAACTTCCTCAGCATGTGGTTATAATGCAATAAGTTTGCTGACTGTGCCACAATATGAGATGAAGAAGAAAATGGGCCAATCATAATGCATTATGGGATGAAACATGTCAAGTACCATACTGCAAAATTTGTCCAGATCAGCATACATCCTGGTAGTTGACATATTGCAGATTTTTCCTTTACTTCAAGCTACTTGCTAGGATCAGTATACCAGTACTAAGTATAGTATGCCATTTCAAACACACCATTGCCACATGAATGGTTGGCACAATTAAAAAGAATTAAAGCATTGGACCATTTAATATTTGGATGTTTTAGAGACCACAAGTAAAATCTTATTCTGTAGGAAACATTGCAAGCACATTAGCCCTCACATTATACAAACAGGTGGCTCAGTCTCACATGTACACCAAACTGTAGCATGTGAGAGATATTGCAGCACATTCATTCTTCACAGAGGATGATTTTTTCAGAGGATCATAGCACATACACATGTTATATATACCTTTGCAAAATGCGCAGGAAATGGCTTTCTAGCTTCTGTATATGGATGTATTAGTATTATAAAGTGGAAATAACAAAAAGTCAGTCACATTACATGACCCAAACTGCACAGATTATTATTTACATTTAAATTAGAGAAGAACAAACTGCATTTAGAGTGTTCACTGGTTTGTACACAACCGCCAATAGGGAACGCCATGCTGGCTCGCTATCAGCCAAGAGTTGTAGCTCCATATGCATTCCTGAAAGGAGCTCCGCATAATCCTGGATACAGAAATCCAATTACAGCATTTTCTACAGAGGTTGGTTACATTCTCCTCTGAAATCACTCAAATTAATCAATATGCTGGTTTTACTGCATCGGCAATGAGGGAGCATGTGCTGCAAATCCTACCAGTATAGGAGAGAACACTGCCCTCTCACAGAACAACGAATTCCCATAATCACAGTCTTAAGTACTGTAGGTGACGGTTAAGATTTTTTTTTTCCCTCCATGAGCCATTAAAGTCTGCAGTAAATAAAAGTGTTTTGCGCCAACAGGATGAATTATAGGTTTTTGTACGTTTGCTTTTACCACGTTGTTTTGCCATTGGCTGGATATTTCTATTGCTTTGACTGTTCTAGAGAAATAAAATTGGCCTAAAGGGTTAGATGGAAAGCTGAAAAAAAACAAAAGCCACAGCTACATCTATCACCTGGCCATAAACACAAAATGCAGGTCAGCAAAACTGGAACCTATGTGGCGATCATTGAATCATCCCGTTTTGACAAATACACTGAGCAACCGACTTTGTAAAATGTTAAAGAGCCTTTCTTGACATCTTGAGAAATTGATAATTGCTCAGTGTTCACAACAGCCCAAAAAAATCATGGTTGCAAACATAATTACTCAAGCAGATGGTGTGACTTTGGATGGGAGCAAGAATCTTACCTCAGTTCTTCACATTACCTGCTTCTTTTTATAGCTGCTATGTAAATGGTACCCTGTGCAGAGCAGTTTGCTAATTACAGTATGCTTATCATGAAAAATTGAATGCTTTTCTCAGTCATTCTGCATACGCTCTGCATTTTAACCAAACATACTGTGCAATGTATCATTTGGATTTCCATGAGGTGATCAGACTAAGCATAATTTTAAATCTGTACATGGAGGCTCTGTTTTCTCTTTCTTTAGTGGCATCCCTTATTTCTTTTTGACAGTTTTACAAAAGGTTGTGGATGTGATTCTGCCACTTGTTCTATGTCCTAAATGGGTGTTTTTTTCTAGTTACAATGAGCACTTGTCTGTCTTTCTATGAATGCATCTCTTCATATAATTGATCACTATTGTTCATGTAATGGAATTTTTAATTAATATCACTCAACTTTCACTTTTAATTAATAGTGCATTGTGCCCATTCTTTTTATTTGCATAGGCATTTCTTTTTCATTTTTAATTGTACAGCTGTGAATTGATTTGCAGGTGCATCTCCTGGGCTTTTATATTGAATAAACAGCAAATGTGAAAAATGCATTATTTTTTCTCTATCACTCATAACATAATGTGAATATTTGAAAAACTTCTCATTAATCATATATTTAAATGCAAATTTATTCCATATCACAATAGTGTTGATGATATGCCATGTCCAATGCAGCTTTTGTCAGGAAAAAAAACTATTTTGTTTTGATTATTTTTTGGACATTAATTATGGTCATGTTGTGAGGACAATGCACCGCTGTCTGCATTTGTTATCGAACAGCCAGTTCAACTGAACAACCTGATGATTATTCAGCACATAATCTTTATTTGTGTTTATTTTCCTCATAATTTATCTTTAAATGTCTTTGTATTTTGTTACACAGGTCCACTTCTATCATGGCCACCTAAACAATCTAATGCAATACATCACTTCAAAGGAGTCAGGGCGCAGACCTCCACCAAGGCAGCTCAGTTTCTCTTCATCGTGAAAACCAACCATTATCATTTGAACCTATGCTCATGGTATACTAAATCCAACAAACACAGAACCTCATTGGCAGAGTTAATAACTGTGCAACAATTGAATTTTTTCATTCTTAATATTTGAATATGAGAGAAACAAGTTAATTCAGATTTGCGAGGAATGATACTGTATGATGTAAGATGTTATTACTGTATATTGTCCACTGGGATCAACTGACAAAATAAGATGAACATCTTATAAGAAAATGCAGCCACAATCAAACTGTCTGTTCTCCAAAATTCTCAATGAAAATAAAATAGTGTTTCATTTCAGCTGTGTTTTTGTTTCTTTTCAGACATTTTCTATTGAGTTACACAGGGCCAAACAGGTGCTTTGTTTTGGTTTTTTTATTGTAACTACTAAAAGACTGTAGAATATGTCACAAAATTATTTGCCTGATCTGATTTCTGTAGTATTTCACAGGAGAGAGGGCTAGCATTGTCTCTTGTGTAAGAAATTAATTTTGTTGTATAGAGATACTGTCACTACATCTGTCAGAACCTGTTTGATCAAGGATGCATCCAAGTATAATTCGAAACCTAACAACAGTGGTACAAAATGTTTTTGCAGGGTCCCCTGTTAATATCTGACTATGATCAGCACTAGAAAATAGGGTTTTAGTAACAACTGGCTTACAAAAAAGAAAAGGTTTCTGGGAAAAACCTGAGGGTAGTTAGTGGCTTCTATCACACTACTAAATGAAAATGTCCAAAACAAGTACCGGTAGTTAATTTTCAGTTTGCTCAACTATAACTCCAACTACTCTATGAGTACACTTGTTTACAGCATCTATATTTAGATAAGTACACAAGCTGCAGTTTACATGTCATCTACAAAAACACATTTGTTGTATGGAGCTAAAACTTAAAGAGCTCTACTCCTTGTGGCTTGGGAGCAAGTACTGATCCATCTTCACCTACAAACATGTCATATACTGTATGGCAAGTCAGAGAATCACAGAGAACCTTCCTCACTGATTGCTCATATAAATACTTTCCTACGTTACCTGAGAGGCGGCAGATGCATCTACAATTCACTGGGTTGATTTTCATAAATTCTAGATCCAAACAACAATAAAACGGAATAGAAGAAGCAAACATTGCCAACAACATTTGTGCAACCAGACAAAGCATTCTGCAAAGATGTGTGTACACACAGGCAAAAGCAATATAGTGATCAACTGCACGATAAATGAAAAGTAGTCAAAACCCTCACAGTGTCCATCAGAAAGATGCAGATTGAAAATATGTGAGAGATGCGTTTTATCTAGTTTGCAGATAAGTCCATCGACCCATAGAGTCATCAAAATTTCCATTTCCAGCAAGCCCCCAAGCGTACCTGCTCCACACATTCAAATCCCTACATTTTTGCAAATATAGGCCTATGTTTCACACATTACAACATAAAATCACTAGTGTTTAATGTAAAGTTCAATGCAAAGTCCCTATGGTTTGTGCCAGTTATGTGTCAGCTGCACAAACAAAGCAGTATAGCACAGTATTAATTACAGTGGCCAATAACACTGAAATAATGAAACCTAAAAATCGAAATGGGTAAGACAAAGCGGGGCACACATTCATGCAAATAGGCAATTCATTGGTGTAGCAACACACAAAACCAAAAAACACAGTGGCCAAAATCCAACAACAATGCAAACAATAATTGGCATGTCGGCCTTCAACCAAGCAGCACAGGGCAGAGAGCAGTCGTTCCTCATTATAAAAGAATAGAATGGAATCAGGAGTTTTCTTGTCTTGTTGACACATGCTACAGTGGACATGTGTCCATCCTGTTCATCTGTGTGGAAATATCTATCATCTTTTCCATCCAGGCTCTATGGAGATATTCAAGCCAAATTCATTTATTTAGATATGTAAGGTTACTACTATTCAGACTAGAATAGCATAATGTTCTTGGAAGACATGTCAGATGTGTATTTCATCTATTAACTAGAAAGCACTCAGAGAGTGCAGACCTCCCCCAAGGCAGCTAATTTCCTCCATTTGACATTATTAGGGCCTGTATCCACAGGGAGCATTTTTTGTGCCGCAAAGGTCCACATTTTCAAACGCTACTTTATTTAGCACACAAAATAGCAGTTTAAGATTTTTTTCGGGTGAGAATATGATGGATTGAAATTAAAATCTGTGGCTGATTTATCACAATGAAACCTACTGTATTTTGAGATTTGATGTGATGATTTTGGGCATGCACAGAGTCAGTGTCTAAATGAGGTGAGTGCCTCGGAGGATGAGGTAGGGTTAGGGTACAGTACAGAGAACAGCCATGAATTTAATGACATCCTGACACATGATGCACTCTCTAAATTCACTGCATAATCACATGACTGAGTAAATGGTGTGTCTGTGGTGGCATCACAGCGACACGTTTAAATGTCCTTTTCACACAGTAACATTTCAAACTAATGGATGTTTTAGACATTTGCTTCCTTCATAAAATCATGGAAATTCTCTAGTGTTCAATCATAAACACTTTTCCTGAAAATTTCATCAAAATCTGTTCATTATTTTTTGAGTAATCTTGCTAACTGACTAACAGACAGACAAATGCCTTGGTGAAGGTAATAAATGCCACAAATACTGCAAAATTACAGTTCAAACCCAAACTATTTCTTATGATTCAGTCATTCAGCCACACCAGAATTTCAGAAAATGCAATGTAGCATAATGACAAATAATTAAAATTTCAGACAGAGCACAGCATCAGTCACCGTCATACAAATATTAAGTGGTACTGTGACAAGTACCAGCCACAACAGGCTCGGCCCAAAAATACATTGCAATGCAAACAGTAACCATGCTCTAGTTTATGCACAGCAGTCTATAGCACAGCAGCCTTCCAGCAACAGTAAACATGAAATAAAATAATTTCATGTTTTTTATTGACACAGGCAGCAGTGGAGTCCAACCTGATTGTAACCTCATCCTGCAGACTTTCCATCAGGGTTTTTTTTTTTTTAGATCCTCTGCATTCAAGTTCATTTATGCAACAACCAAGACATTTTTAGTAACACTTGTGTCAGGGGTTGGCAACATTTATAATTTACAGAGATTTTTTTGGACAGAAACTGAAAAAAAAGGATCAAGAACCTCAATAAATATTCCAACCGGTTACAAACCACAAGCTGTATGATGTATGTTTCAGCGGGCAACATGTTACTGTAACACCAATTTGTTGCTATTTCAAGCGTTTTTGTTCAGTTTGTTTGTTATTTGGGCCATTTTTGTCTACTGTGTTTATTAATTGGTTAATTTTATTATTTTTTTCATTTTTAGAATTGTTTTTAATTTGTTCTTTTTGTTTATTAGTTGTTTCAAATGTATTCATTTTGTTTATTAAATTGTTCATTTTGTTGATGATTTTAACTTTATTGTTCATTTCGTTAATGACTGTTTCATTTGCACATCACTTGGTTAATTTTGCTGCTCATTTGTGAAGTATTTCGCTCATTCATTTTGTTAATTTTCTTGTTTATATTCATTTTCATTTAATTGACTGCTTGAATATTTTGGTAATTCATGCATACATTTACATCCAGTTGATTTATTATTTCAGTCATTTTAGTGATTTTTTTTTCTCAGGTTTGTCTTAGTATTGCAATATTTATGATTTTTTATCACTTTGTTCAAAATTGTGCTTAGATTTCTTCATTTTCTGATTACCTCTTTAATTTTTGATCATTTGTGATATTGTTTACTCTTTTACATTTGATTGTTTGAATAAGTCTGTAATTATTTGCAACAGTTTTGTCTTAATTTTAATTTGTCTTTTCTTTTAATTAGTCTAGTCTTTTTATAATGTGTTTTATCACTGGACAGAGCCAAACATTCCACTGGGGAGGGGCTGGTAATTCAAGTAAGTAATTCACCCTAGCATAAAAAAACAATACTTTGAATTACTTTGTCCATTTCTGCAATTTAGATCAAATTAAACCCTTCTAAAGCCCTACCTTTAAAGTGTAGCCTTTATTGATAATTGCACAAGCTGATATTGTGATGTGATTAATTGTGCAGCCTTAAATAAATGTACTCAAAAAGTAATCAAAGTATCAATTTCCAGCAAGCTATCAGGCATACTTGCTCCACTACAGTCAATGTTCCTCGATTTATGTAAATATGAGGCCTTAATTTACACATGCACTGCAAAAACACCCCTGTTTACTAAGTTATAACCAAGCCAAGCACTCAAGGTTTTGTGCCCATTGTCATTCAGGCACACATGCATTTTAGAGACAATGCAATGTAGCACAATGGCAAATATTTACTATGGCAATATAACTGAAATGAAATATCAAAACTGAGGCAGGTAGAGAAATTCAGGGCACGCAGTCATGCAAATAGACAATCCAGTCGTACTGTGATCAACACTGGCACAAGGCATGGCGGCCTAAATCCAACAATACACAGCAATGTAAACAATCATTAGCACGGCGGCCTTTGGACATCACAAACAAAAAGAAGTAAAATAACTTCCTACCTTTTGTTGGCACATGCTGCAGTGAAGATGTGTCCAACCTCTCCCTTTGTGTGCAAGGAATCTAGAGGTATCAGAAGCTTACATTTAATACTTTTAATACCTTTTGGAGATCATTATTAAACAATTTTAAGACAGTTTGGACAGTTAAGCCATAAAATCTCCCTTTTTACTGTAAAGTAATGCACAAATACCATTTCTATGAATTTACTCTTTTAAATATGAAACATAAGATGCATAAAAATGGGGACTGAGCTCAGTTTGTCCATTTTAATCTAATATTTTGAGTAGCAAAGTGAGTGACAGTGAGTAGTAGGTACACATAAGGGACAGCAATGAACAACATAATTAAGAAAACAAAGAATGAAGAAAAGAATCAAGAAAATTAGCAACACTGCTCAAGATAATCAGCAACCTGACCAAAGAATAAAGAAAAATGTACAAAAATAAATATAACAAAATGAAGGAAATGATAAAGAAAATGAACAAAAGTGATCAACATAATAAAGGAAATATACCAGATTCAATTAAGTAGGTAGTTCATGCTCAAAAACTATCTATGGGGCTGAAATAAGACAATTCTTCAAAGAAGTGTAGGCCAAAATTCCTCCACAGCGATGGGTAAAGTTCATTGCAGATTACTGCAAAAATTTGATTGTTCTTGTTGCCGCTAAGAATGGGACAACAGCTATTAGGTGAGGGGGCAGATACTTAAATATAACTTTAAGCATGACAGATGTACAAATACATCAGGAAGGGGGCAAATGCTTTCCCACAGTACCATAGATGAGGTGCTAGGTAGTTTCTGGACAGCGTAAGTGGGTTGTTTCACTCTGGTGAACATGTGGGTGTCAGTAAAAACAACTGCTCTCCTGCTGTGTAATCACACTGTACAGAGCCACAGGAACTTTTGACAAGAAATTTTGCATGTTAACATGGCTATTTATTTAAAAAATACTACTCGTTTAGCAGTTTTGGTCCAGAAATATTACTGGAGTTGAAATCTGCATTGAGGATGACAGTGTTGAGGTTTAAAGGTACATGTATGGTGGTCAAGGATACATCAGGTATTCTAGAAGTTAATGCATTATCTAAGTAAAGACAAAATTTAAATATTGACAATCCATAAAATTAAAGTGATATCATTTGTGGTCATGCAAGTGACTGACATATTGATTTATCGGAATGTCCTAAAACAAGGAGTTTCAATAAGTAGAAAATAATCACATTAATCTTAAACTGATCATTTATACATAATAAAAATGTTCAATTAATTTCCATGGTTTTAATTTATATGAATTAAAGCATTATTCACTGCTAAATTAAATCCCTCTTTCACAAATAAATGAAGCACTTGAAAAATTATTATTATTTTTTTTAATCCAGGCACGTGTACAAAAGTGTTCATTATATAGATCGGGGATTTATAATGGAAAAAATGGCGTTTTATAACAAATTGGGCTTAGTGCCATGTATAAATGCATCTTTGAATTGTGCATTCAATATTAAGCTATTCAAATAATATACAGGTTCATATATTCATTTTTTTATTTTAAACATGTCCAAGGTACAGTGAGGATGCTGGTCATGCCACTGTCATTTATAAGCATACCTTGTCAACTGACACAGATACTGTACCAATATCAATGCTGTCTGTCAATTTCATGATAATCAGGCATAAAAGATATTCAAATTGATGTTTTTCTTTTAAACATAAATGTGGAAACTAAACTTTCTGATGGTGTATTAGCACCACTGCCATGAGTAACTATACCTATTATATTATATTACATACAATACTTTGCTATTAAAATGATGGACAGATTCATGTTTTTTTTTAAAGTATACATGTGGTGAATCCTTAAGTCAGGGGTGCCCAACCTTTTTTGGTTTGCAAGCTACTTTGACCATGACCAAGTCAACATGAGCTATACATATCATACATACTGTACACTGAGGAGGTACAGTATGTGTGAGTTTAGGATCCAGAGATGCCTGGCCAAAAATGGTCAGGCAGAAGACAACTGCCCCCAGCATGAGAAAAAAAAAAAAAAAAACCTTAGTAAATATAAGTTCTGATATAACTTAGCTCAGTAGAAACACAAACTGGAGGTTTGTCTTATGGAGAGAAATGACACTTTCTGCTGAAACTCTGTTGACTTCTTCTTTTCCTTTCGGCTGTTCCCTTCAGGGGTCTGTTGACTATACAGTAATTTTTAAAGTGACATGTTGTATCTGCTGTTAGCTTTCCTGACTTTAGTGGCTCACAACCAGACTCAAACATATGCATCAATGGACTAGAGTGTGTCCACACTGGTTTGTTTGGTCTCACATGCAGCGCTGTGTAGTCAACCACTGTACTACTATAACTCCATAACTCGGCATAACACCTGAAGACACTGTGTTGCTGGTTGCTAGCCCTCAGAGTGTTGTGTTCAAGGCCTGTAGGAATTTCTGTTGGCTCATGTTTGTGCTTTTTCCATGGGACTTCTTGGCTTTAGACTAACAGCTAAGACATTTTTTGGAATGGCACACAATCTACACGCACTACCTCTGTGACTAGTCATCTTGAGGATGGCAATCACAGGCTTATGCCCAAATTAGTGAGATGTCTGACCATAATGCATAGCACGAAATGTATCTACCCCTGGATGGATGGAGGTTGTCAGGTAGCATCACATCAGCCTCCAGCCATAGTCTGGACCTGTATTTGTTTTTCAAGTAGATGAGTGAGGAAAATCCCATTGTGATTTCCAATTTAAAATTTGGGAAACAAATTTGTGGGAAATTATTAAAAATAATGATAATAAAATTGTCTAACCAACCAACATTTTCATCCCAGCAGGGGTCGTGCCCCCCCCCCCCCACGTTGAAGACCTCTGCCTGACAACACCATATTACTGTATTTCACAAGATGCACAAAGCTGCCCCTCTGAAAAACATGGAGTGACAGAAAATCTTGTCATTTGCAGGGAAGTGTCTTGCAAATGATAGAATATTTCATCAGTGGCGGGGAAAGCGTTAAGGAGAGATACTGACACCACCCATTAACATTTCAGCAAATTATGATTATTCAGTTTGTCTCCATTGTTTAAGGCCCATGCTATCAAACTTCTGTAGCTTTCCTTTCAGAGAGAGAGATGTTTGACTTCAACATGAAACCATATATAAAGAGTTCCAGTGCATGCTCTAAATGTGGTGGGCTGCATATTGTGAACTCAGAATATCATTAGAAAAAGCCCAAGAGTAACAACAGCATTTACTTGTCTCATTAGCAGCCTGAACATGTTTACTAACAGGGAAATATCCTGTTGTATATGGATGTGTAATGCACAGGTCATTAAGTTTACCATTAGGTGAAGCATCACAACTTAAATAAACCTTGTATTATTACAAAATATATGATTATAATTTACCTTTGTAATCCATAGCACTCCCAATTACCAGATTACAGCTGCATTAGAATATGTTACGCTATGACAAACTGATTTAACTCTCAACTAATGAGCAGACACCAATGTGTTTTTCTCGTTTATTTATACAGAGGGAATCCATTTAATAATCTTAATAAAATTTAGTTGACAGATTACCTTGCTAAATTCAACTTGACCTAAACCAGTGTAATCGGGTTGCTGTATTTGCATGACGATGGTTTATTTTGTCACAGAGTCTATTTCAAGTTACGGTGATGGTATGTTGATGGTGATGGGGAGTATACAGTATTATCCACTATTATTCAATGTGGACAATACCTAATCTACATTTCAGATTTTGTGTTCAGTGCAAAAATGTATGTAGCTGTCACCCAACAAGGGTCCTGTACTAAAAATAAATCTCATTCATTTGAATAGTAATGAGTAATGCACCCTGGGTGAGAACATCATTATGCCACACTATGTTTGTGTGAACTGGGCAATTTTCACTGCCTCTCCAATTACTCTCAGTGTGTTTGTGCTTGTGTTTGCATGTCTTCAGATGCTTTGCACCATAACCTACAGAGATTTTATAGCCGCATCGGAAATTTCATCTGTCCTCCATGGCTAGTGCTACTAGGTTCAGTGGAAAACTATCATTGTACAAGTAGGTTACCATATCGCAGAGGGGTGGAAAGGAACACTAACTTTTCAATAATGACAGTACGTGTCTGCAATCAGTCTGTAGCTAGTGCATAGCTGCTACTCCATGGCGAGAAATTAGTAATAAATTGCTGGTTTAGTCCTACAATTTACAGCTACTGTATGGTGAAATAAATGAGTGAGACTTGACCCATGAAGACTGATTACTATGAATAAGATAAGTTAAGTTATCTTTATTTGTCATATACATACATGAAATTTTTCCTCTTCATTTGACCCATCCCCTTGGGAAGCGGTGGGCAGTGACTGTAAAGCACCTGCGAGCATCTGGGTGCTCCCTGTGTGCTGCGTGCTCAACAGCCTACAGTGGCCTTCACCTTCCCCACCCAGATCTCCTGCCAGTCCAGGGATTCGAACCAGCGACTGGTCTGCTTCTCTAGCCTCTTGGCCACCACTGCCCCTGAAAACACAGCTCTGTGTCAAGATGCTATGCAATAGTAGTTTTGTACTTTCACATGAAGTATTAAGAGCATTTAATAACAGCTGCAGTCTGAAAATGAAGTATACAGTGGGGACAATAATTATTGGGAAATGTAAAAATGTGCAAGTTCACCCATTTAAAAAGATAAGAGAG
>JAQQAE010014917.1:0-12220 GCA_029823295.1 Pseudamia nigra
TGTGTCAGGAAGGGCATCTGACGTAAAAAACCTCTGCCAGATCAAACATGCGAATCATTGGTATTTCGCTGTGGCGAACCCTGAGGGGAGCAGCAGAAAGGAGAAGAAGAAGATTGTTCATGTTTAAGTAATGGCTTATCCTTGAATATGCACAAGCTCTTTAATCACAATTATATTTGTAATGCGAATATTGTTACGCATAAATTTTAAAATTCAGTTTTACAAAAAGCAGACAAAAATATAAAAGCTAAATTATAAAATGATGTACTTGCATTCCTGAAAAGATTTAAAAAAAATACTGGTTGAATATTATGCTTGACTAATTTACTGTAAAACTTCTCAGAGAAGTCAGTGCTCATATTTGGATGTAAGTGTGAATGCAGTTTTAAATTCATCACTCCCGTTCAAAATGGTAAATGTTGATAACTCACAGAAAAGAAAGAGTTTGCATCAAAGCACTTCATGACGCTGGATTCACTTTGAGGCAAATAGCATACGTATATGGTCTAAATGTACTGAACAAAAATGTAAACACAACACTTTTGTTTTTGCTCCCATTTTTCATGAGCTGATCTCAAAGATTGAAGACTTTTTCTACGTACACAAAATATCAATTTTTCTCAGATATTGTGTTATCACGCAACACAATGCCACAGATGTTGAAAATTTTGTGCAATTGGCATGCTGACTGCAGGAATGTCCACTAGAGCTGTTGCCCATGAATTGAATGTTCTTTTCTCGACAATAAGCCGTCTGCAAAGTTGTTTCAGAGATTTTGGCGGTACATCTAACTGGTCTCACAACCACAGACCATGTGTAACCACACCAGCGCAGCACCAAATAATAGAAAAAGTCTTAAGTCTTTGAGATCAGCTCATGAAGAATGGGAGCAAAAACAAAAGTCTTGTGTTTATATTTTTGTTCAGTGTATGTATTGATCCCATTTAAATTTCACCATCATATACACATGTAATTCTTGTCAATTTATAAAGTCAATCTCAACAAATTTGTTCTTTCAGAATAGAGATGTAAATCAATCTGTTTATGAGAAGTTAACTCAAAAAGTTAAAAAACAAAGAGACAAAGTTATGATTGAAGGGCCAAGATATTGCAAGTTTTCTTTCCAGCCACACACTAAAGCAGGTTATTTTCACTGAAGAGCAATCAGTGGGAAGGAATTTAGTTAAATCACCTGCTGAAGACCCTCACTTATGGTCATGTGCTTTGGGTCTTGACTGAAAGAACAGGATCCAGGATGCAAGCAGCTGAAATGAGAGTGGCTGGGCTCTCCCTTAAAGACAGGGTGAGAAGCTCAGTCATCAGTGGCTTAGAGTACAGCTGCTACTCCTCCATGTCGAGAGGAGCCAGATGAAATAGCTTGGGCATCTGGTCTGGATGCTTCCCCAGCGAGGTGTTCCTGGCATGTCCCACTGGGAGGAGGCCCGGGGAAAGACCCAGGACATTGCTGGAGGGACTACGGCTCTCGGCTGGCTTGCGAACGTTTCTGGGTCCCCCCAGAAGAGCTGGACAAAGTAGCTGGGGAGAGAGAAGTCTGAGCTTCCCTGCTCAAGCTGCTGCCCCCAGACTCCAGATAAGCAGTACAAGATGAACGGACAGACGCCTGCTGGAGATACTGGTTGGAAAGAAAACTGCAGTGTCTCAGCCCTTCATGGCAAAGACTTGACATTCCTATTTTACGACAGATTAGGTTTTCTCTCTTCTTTTTCTACGTTTTACTTGATAAGAACTTTATCTGGGAGGGTCGTGGCTTGGTATGGGGACTACAGACTCCCTTTTCAGCTTTTTACTTTAATCTCCACCATTCGCAAAATCAGTACCGAACAGAACAACATGGGGCAAACAGCACTTTTTTTCTCAGGTGTATCACTCTTCCCAAAGTAAAAAATCACTACAAGATGTGTTCAAATTATAGTTCCCTACAAAATAATGTTCTCATTTAAACATTTAATAATGACTTACAGTAAGGACATAATAATCACTAATAAATTATCTCCCGCCTCATTGTATTAATCAAATTAAAGTGTGTGTATGTGTAAATTACATTCTTGGAAAAAAACATCTCATCTTTCACTATGTTAAACAGCAGGTTAAGTACCCAGTCATCTTGGAGCCCTGGGGTGTGGTGCTGGAACACCACTAAACACAACTTTTGATTCAGCCTCGGTGAGTTTTTGGCAAACTGTCAAGCATCATATGAATTCATGAGAGAATTTACAGTATGTTTGAAGTAATATATGAGAAATGAAAGTGAGATGGAAGTGGAAAGGCTAGGTGGTCTTAGACTTGGAGGAGATCAGAAAGGCATGAATGGTGACTAGGATAGAGTTTGGATGAAGAGAAATCAAAGTTTATGTTAAGCCGGCTGCACATGGGGAAACACAACTCGCCTTGTCTCAACTCAACTGGAAATCTGTTTAATGTGTGATGAATCCTGCAACTGATTTTTCAGTCTTGAGGACGTCCCAACAGAAATCATGCCGATTCAGCATGTTTAATTGTCAGGACTCAGTCTCGGCGATGTGCGGTGGTCATTAGATGCAAGGGGTTGAAGGAGGTGTTTAACATCATGGGTTTTTAACAAGTAGGTACAGATGGCAGGGCGTATGAAAGAGGAACAGTGAGAACCTACAGTACAAATAGTTTGGAAAAAAAATTGCGACTACTGGGATAGACATTAGCTGGAGATAAATGTATCTGAAATTCAGGACCTC
Source organism: Pseudamia nigra (assembly GCA_029823295.1). NCBI lineage: Eukaryota > Metazoa > Chordata > Actinopteri > Kurtiformes > Apogonidae > Pseudamia > Pseudamia nigra. The sequence continues at coordinate 2,733 of JAQQAE010014917.1, forward strand.
ACCTCACACACTCCTCTTCCTGTCACATGTCTATAAATGCTTGCCTGCCTTACACTCCTGTTCACTCCAGACTTACTAATTCCCTCACAGACACAATTATGCCAATAAACATGAAGTCATATTGTACATCTTACCTTGTCCATCCCCAATGTGGTCATTGTGTATCAACACATCTGAAGACAAGATCTCCACCTAAACTTCAGTTGTTTACTTCTGTTCTGTACACAAAAATCCTCATAAGTCCACCTCCACGGAAGCTCTAAATTAGGAGGCTCCATTAGTTGCTGGTGGCAGAAGACCCAAACTGCCACTAATCCATCCAGTCACACATATCAATTAATCAAAACTTTATCACTATGCCATCCAACACTATAAATCCAACTGTTCACCTGCACATAACTTTAATCCAAGGAGTCACCATAGGGGACAATAAGCGAATTGTCTGTACTCAGATCAAATCTCCCCTGCCCTCTGTCTCTTCCACTCACTCCAAAGCCAGCATCAAAAAGCTCATCTGGAACACCCCTGATGTCAGAATTCCAATTCAGAAAGTCATTGCAAGCCATCAAGCTTACCGTTCATATAACTGACTCTTGCACCCGGTGACTAGAACCCAATTATCTCTGAGGTTGCATTATTCCTAGTTCCAACCTCTGAGATAAATGAAATGCATCATAATCAAAACACTGTACCAACAAGTTACTTATTGTATCCATGCTACCCCTTTTCAGGACTCTTGTAGCTGATTGAATGTAAATCTATGAATGTGATTTGCACAACATTTCTGACACTTCTGACCCAGCACATAAGAGACAAAGTGCATAGCACTTTTCATCATGAACAAAGCCTATGTTAAATTGCTTTCCCAAATGGAAGACTTTGCTTCTACTTTTATCAGTCTTGGTCTAATGCAGCACAGCTTAAAGGTATTGTTTTAATTAAAATTTGTCTGTACTTGATACTGAGGACTCACAAAAAACACATCAAATGGGATAGCTTTTTCAAGCCATTCATATCTGATGGCTTTGCATCACTTATTGGAATTCCAAAAGATCAGTAAGCACTAAAAATACCAAGAGATACAAAAGGCTGTCAATCAATCATATTAGGTATCCACTTCATCATATCATTCAAGTCAAATCATTCAGGGAGTTGGCATAAGTTTTATACTTGCCCTTTTGTACCATGTTTTTGTTCAGGGCTCTTGAAAGATTTCATCAAACTTTAAAGTCCATGCTGAGAAAACGCTGTCACAGATAACATAAGGATTAGGATGACAGTCATCCCAATTAAGCACCACACCTGTAGAGTTAGTGCATCTAAGACAGAGGTCATGAAGAAAGAAGTAGAGTATCTTGTGCAAAATGGATTTGTTGTGCCCTACTGTAGTCAATGAAGTTCTCCATTTTCCTTGAAGTAAAGTCCAGTGGCACACCAAGATTCTGTACTGACTTCTGCAAGGTAAACTCTGTAATAGTCCCCGATATATCTGTTGCCTCTCATTGATGGCTTTATTGATCAAACTGGCCCTGCAACATACATCAGCAAGTTTGACATATGAAAGGGATCCTCATCTTGAAAGTTCTGCTTTTGTGACCCCTGACATTTCCTCCAATATACAGTCATGCCCTTTGGATTGCACAATGCTCCTGTTTATAATTTTAGGAGTGTGCCAAACTGCAAAGCATATCCGGATGGTGTTTACACTGACGACTGGGCTAGGCACATGGCTATTTTGAAAGAAGTCTTTGAACATCTTAAGCTGCAACACTAATCCTCAATCTTGCAAAATGTGAATTTGTAAAAGGTGTTGTCTTCTATCTTGGACAGCAGGTTGGTCAAGGATGGGTGCATCCTTCAGAAGCAAAGATCATAGCCATTGCTGAATTTCCAGTACCATTCACCAGGGTAGAGCATTTCCTTGGGATGGCCGAATACGATTTCAGGTTATTTATTACTATTGCCCTACTGAATGCAATGACCAGTCCTTTATGCATTTGGCCAAGTGAGTGTCAGCAATCATTTGAAAGTCTGAAAAGCATGCTGTGTTGTGCTTCTGTTCTCTCTATTCAAGACTTTTCAAAATCCTTCAAACTTCAGCTCAGCAGCAGTCTAAATAGTGTTGGGGCTGTTTTTCTAAAAGAAGATGACCAAGGGATTGATCATCCATTGAGTTACCGCTACCTTAATAAACATCTGTTCAACTGCTCAACAATGGAGAGTGAAATACATTGTAGATGGTGGGATCTTCAAAGTCATTTTTCTGAAATTGTTCCACAATTTTTCGATGTAGATTGGTGACCGTGGCAATTTTTACATCTGAGAGGCTATGGCTCTCTAAAATGCTCCTTTTATACCCAGTCACATTACTGACCTGTTGCCAGATAACCTAAATAGTCAAATGCTCCCAGTTGTTTTTAACTTTTCCAGCCCGTTGTTGCTCCTGTTCCAACTTTGATGAGATGTACAGTATTGCTGCCATCAAATTCGAAATGAGCTAATGTTTTCAATGAAATGTTAAAATGTTTATGTTCTATTGGGAATAAATTATGGGTTTATGAGATGTGCAAATATTTGCATTCTGTTTTTTTTTTTTTTTTTACATTCCAACATTTGTGGAATTGGGGTTGTAAGTTTGAGGTACCCTTCACGCAACACACACACAGTCACTTGTTTATTGGTTCGTTCCACTCACTGTGTAGTTTTGAAAGCCTGTTTGTTGATTAGCAGAGTTGGGTTTTTGTTTGTCATTTTTTAGGATAGTTGCACAGTTAGGCCGGGTTCTGTCATATTCATGTCATTTCTTTGCCACAACCTCCATGTCCCAGTCTCCCCAACTCATTCGAAAACATTTTTTTATGAAAAATTCATCTTAATTTGGAAAATCTGTTTTGCTTTACCCCTCCTTGAATCACCACCTTATCGTGGTTTAGGGGTCTGCATGAGCGAGTGATCCAAGGAGACATGTTGTCGGGGGCAATTTGTCCCTGATACGGTCTCCCAAGGCAAATTGATACTAGGTGACAAGTCAGATTAAGAGTAATTCAGAAGAGCCTTATGACTATGCCTTTCGTTTGTGCCCACCACCTCAAGGAGTGATCCTAAGGATCCGGTGCTGTGTGGTTTGGGTGGCAGCCAAAGGCAGGGGCCTGGGTGGTCCAATCCCTGGTTGCTAAAACAAGCTCCAACTGGGGGAGGCCCTGGAGCAGACCGAGGACATGCTGGAAGAACACATCTCTCAGCTGGTCTGAGAACACCGGGGTCCCCCCAGAGGTTTATTAGCCACTTGGCCACATCCGGAACAGACAATGAAGACAAGGAAAGCGCAAGTTTCTGTTACGGGAAAAGCTGTTCGGGTGAGAGACACTGTACAGGTAGCGGTTAACAGAGTTTATTGAGGCACAAGCAGAAATGAGATGGCAGAATGCAGAAGCCATATGGAGCTATGGAACAGAGCAGACAGCGAGGGAGGCTGATCAGAACAGCCACAGGGCGCAGACGAACTGGAGAAAACGCAGGTCAAGATCGCAGGAGGAAGACAGGCTGAAGCCAGTATCCAGGGAGCTATTGAAGATGGAGACAAAAGGTGAGGAAAAACTCTACTAAACTCTCAAGTAATGTAAAAAACTGGAACAAACAGTTTCATGTCTACGTTTCCATGCAGTGGGTGGGTAGTGCACGCTCCTTTCGGGACCTATTTTACTCGTAACTCGAGGATTTGCTCATGAGATGGGACAAATTTTGCCCAATGTCTTACTCGTATTATGAAAAATTTGTATGTTGATGCGCTCGTAAGACGGGGTACCACTGTACTTTGAATTGTTAATGCTGCATTTGTTTAAAGAATTTATTATCCTTTAAAGAGCATACAGCAATTATCTTGATTCATTTTGTTCTTTTTTGTTCATTTTCTTGATTATATTTCTCATTTTAATTTAAGTCACCTTTATTGTCATATATATGGATGGAAAAGCCCATCCAGGGACTAGGGTTGCGAATTAGCTTAATGCTATATACTCTGTGTGCAACACATCAGATTGCTTTTTCTATGTCTATTGCACTGTCCCTGACAAATAAATAAATAAATTAAATTAAATTATATATATATACACATGACATATACACAAATATTGACCCCCACATTTAACCCATCCCTGAGGAGTGGTGGACAGCCACAATGCCGTGCCTGGGGAATATTTTGGGGTTAAGGCCCTTGCTCAAGGTACCACAGTAGTGATGATGAGGGTGGTGGCCTTCACCTTCCCCACCCAAGTATCCAGCCAGCCCAGGGATTCAAACTGGCCACCCTCCAGTCGGTCATTTCTCTAGCCCCTGGGCTAGAGCTTCCACCACTGCCCTCCAAGGAGATGCCACATTAATCTTTGACTCAACATTTTAGAGCCACTGTGCTTCTTTACTAAACATAATGTGGCACACATGACCAAGAACAAAAATGTATTAAAGTGGAAAAACAAGACAACAGCCTTAATTCCCCCACAGGAAAACAAGGACACGCACACCGATACCACTGCTGTGGCCAATTATAACAGCTTTTCTCCTACTAACCTACCAGATGTAGAGTTTTAATGAAATTATAAGCCAGATTGACAAGGGGCTTTTTGTTTTGCTTTCTGCTAATCGCTTCTCCCAAAATCCCCTCCTTTATGTCCTGTCATTCTGGAATGAACTTGACACTTCCTCGCTTTGCTTTCTCTCTGATTTTTATTGTGTGCTGGATATCGGGTTGAGAGAGACAGAAAGAGACGGTGAGCAAAAGAGTGTAATGGAGAGACTGAAAAGACAGTGGATGTAGGGCAGTGGGGAGGAGGCAGAAAGAAGTTGGGGAGGGAGACGTGGAAGGATTGGCTGAAGACCAAGGATAAAGAGAGAAAGACAGAGAGAGAGGGGGAAGGGGAGATTTTGAAGGAAAAGTAGGATGGTTTGTTGATTAGTTTGTTCAGTTTTTGTTCATTCTGTGGAACATTTTTGCATTTTGTTCATCATCAAGTTGTGCTCATGTTTTGTTTTTGTTCAGCTTTAAACATTTTTGCTAATTAACAAAGCTGATCCAATCATTTTGAGTCTTTCACATTTAAAAAGTATAATAGATAAAAAATATTTGTGGATTCATTTTCAGTGAAAGTTTGAGATATATGGATTAACCATTTAAAAGTCAGTCTTAGATTTAAAAAGTACTCAAAAGGGTCTTACAATTCAAGCACCTGCTGACATCCTAATGAGAGATGAGTTAAAAATGAGATGATGACAAAATGAAATTGGAGTCAGGGACATGGCGTGTGGTTTTTTCTTCCATCGACTGGACTGGAAATTTGGTTGAAAACGTTTCGCCACCCATCCGGGAATGGTTAAATCTAGCCAATTCATTGCACTTAAACCAGCTCAAGTATATACAGAATTAATTTTGTGGTAATATTCTGCTGACATGGCTTTTTTATGGTGCGAGAGAGTCCACGCATCGAGTCAATCCACACAGATGTACAGTATGTTATGTAAGAATGTGCAGTGAATATTGATTAGACTGTGATCAAAGGTCATGAATCCAACAGCAGCAGCTGTGGTTTAATGTGGACTGATAAAGGTTGTGGAAACAATATTCATGAAAATACAAAGACTATAATGTATTACTTTTAGATGCTTGTACAATGCCATTAATGGAAAATGAGTGATTGTATTCACTTCTTTAACATAACTTACCTAAATGAACAAAGATCCATCCAAACAGTGCTGATCATCTCACAGCTGGTAGTATGAGTGCACTGAACTGTCTCTCCCAGAGTTCAGTAAAAGCCATGATTTAAGAAATTTTCTCATCTGCTTAAGAAACTCTTAAGCCTCTTAAAGTTCTCCTCACTACTCCTATCAGTCGCTCACTTTTGGAGTTCTTCCAAGGGTCACTTTATGAATAAGTTTTTTCTTTACTTGCACCTATTCTTAACTTTAAGAAATTCCCTCACTAGAAGCAACTCTTTGCACCAAGGCCCTCATTTATCATCAGTGCAAAGAAAAGGTACAGTACTAAATTCTGACTTATGACTGAAATCTACAATGTGCATAAGTACAAAAAAATCTGTATTCATCAAATGTTAATATGCCGGTCTTAAGCACATCAGTAAGTAATCTTCAATGACAAATGAGTAACGTAGTGATATTTACATTAGATATAATATAACATTAATGTGAAAATATATTTTCTCAAACTCAGAAACTGTTCTCAGTCCCGTGATCACAGAGGAGCCAGGCCGTCCTGCTTCGCAGAGCAGGTGCCGATGCTGTCTATGTGCCAGGACCTGGAGGTGCTGAGTGATGCGGTTCTATAAAATCAAGTGGATCAAAGCAATAAATGATATAAAGGAACAGTTAACAAACCTCACCAATGCATTGATGTTTATTTGCAGTTTTCCTGTTCAACCACTAGATTTTGTGTGTAAGCATGGTCAGAGCTACAGTATGCTTACATGTACACACTTTCTCAAGTACCAGTTGATAAATCCCACACTTTGCGTGGTAATGATCATATGCATTGATTATGCACACATCTGCGCTTTAGCATGGTTGATAAATGAGGGCTCACGGATCTTTATAGATACAGGCCCAGATGTGCAAGGCTGACTGAGACCTGCAGAGATTGAAAACTGCAATTGCGGTCAAAGGTGCATCTACCGAGTACTGACATAAATGTAAGTCACTCATTTATTTTCCATTCTATATGTTTCATTAATGAAATATGGTTTCACTTTGGCACTGAAGAGTTCTAAATTCTCAAAAAGCCAAACCATATTCCAACTGACTCAATCTTTGAAAGTGAAAACATCCAAGGGGGGATACTATATGCAATATAACTGATCACTGTCCCTCGTTGTTAAGGTTCCAACCGAAGACTTAGAAAATGAATTGGCTCTTTGCATATTGACAGCGTTTTACATTTCAATATTTTTCCCATCCAAGTCTGGCAGTTTTCATACCTACTGGTGTGAGTTGCTTTTGCACCTACTGTAAATGGCAAAAGAGGCAGAAATATGGACTTTGAGCTAATGGAAATGTCTGCTATTTTCTATTTCTGCCAGATTAGTACCTATGGAAGAATGTAATGGAAAAGCACTGTCTGTTTCGTGCACTACTTGATAGAAATGGGGAAATAAAAGTAATGTACCTGTACTGTCTGTGCATCTGTACAGTTGAAATGCAGTGAGGATGTTGTCATTGTATGAATACTAATTTAACCAGCTGAATTAATAGTCATAGTGAACTCAATTCACGTGACGCGTGCAAATCTCTGACTTAGTTGCGTAGTGTTGCCCCCTTCATTAGGAGACACTTTGAATATCCCAGACATCTTTAATATTTCATTCAGTGACTTCAGTGTCCATGAATATTCACATTTATGCTTTGTGTACATCCACTGACAAATGTTAATAAAAAACCAAAGCCGAAAACACATACTCACTACTGCTACTGTTGTTTTCTTGGGGCCATTTTGATATCACATTTTGTTCACATACAGTATTTCAAGTTGATACAAGAGTTTTGAAGAAGTGACGTAAAACATTGCTGTCGGTCTTTGAATACCAAAGGATTCTTTTCAGAGACACTTTTTCATACTGATCATTCCACATAAGTCACACATTCTAATACAGCAAGGAGAAATAGACCTTACTTTTGACTCAACATTGGGGGAAGGGGCATATTTAGTTAGACATCTCTAGATCTACACATCTCTCTCCTTAAAATGTTTGAACACTTAACTTTCTGTGTTCTGGTGAATTGTTAATGCATCCAATTGTGCTTTTGTTAAAGGTGTGACGAAAACAAAATGACTGGTCCAGCAAGTAACCAAAAAAGCAAGACAATGAGAAACTCAGCAAAGCTAGGGCAAACAAATTCATTATAATACACTGCCTGGCCAAAGAAAAAGGTCACCACCTGGATTTAACTAAGCAACTAGGTACGAGCCCCCCATTGGATAATTTCTGCATGGGTGATTACGTTTCAGTTGGCAACAAGTGATATAAGGATAGTGGGGAACCATCATCTTTGAAGAAAAAATGTGGTTGGAAAAAAATCTTGAATGATGATGGGCAGTAATCACTTAAATTTTTTTTGGCCAGGCAGTGTATGACATAATAGGTACTTCTTTTTTTTTTTTACTGTAACTGAATCCACAATACTGGTATGTTTTCCATAATTTTACAGACAAAAAGGAACATATTACTTAAATTTGCAAACTACTAGAAAAAACATCACTCTAACCTAACTAAAGGGTACAAATCCATTCTTGTGACACAGTATCCATGAGTGACCTAAAGATTAACCAGTTAGGTTTTATTGGCCAAAATTAAACATTCAAGGTTACGTGAACTCATAAAGATAGGTCACAGTAACCAAAGATAAGATCAGATTAGCACTATTACCTATTTAATTTCAATTCAATTGCATTTATATAGCACCAATCATAATCCAAAATTATCTCATAGGCGATTCTCATTTTGAGGCCATAGCCTCAAACACTATATGGAGAGAAAACCCAGCAGAACCTCAGGGAGCAAGCCTAGGGCTCCCTTTATGACATGGGATTTAATACAGAGGGACAGAGACGGAGATAGCGAGAGAGACTATGGGTTCAGGGTCACCTGACCCAGCCCTAAGTGTATGCTTTGTCAAAAAGGAAAGTTTTAAAGATACAGAGTGTGTCTGCATCCCGGACCAAGACTAGGAGTTGGTTCCACAGGAGAGGAGCTTAGTAACTGAAGGTTCTGCCTCCCAGTCTCATTTTAGAGATTTGAGGAACCACAAGTAGCCCTGCACTCACAGTTCTGATTTACAGGGAACAATGAGATCTTTGATATACTGTAGGATGGAGCCTTATTGTGTAGGGTAGATGTCTTTGTTTTTCAGGCCAAGGATCCCCAAACTAATGGAGAGAAGAAGCAGGGATCCCCTATTATATATATGTCACAAAGGGAGGAGGCAGACACGACTGCTGTTTATTTCATTTACAGTTCAGGTTGGATTTTACTTTATGTGCTGCATAGATTTGCTGTACACGGAGAACATCGGAGTAGTGCACAATTGCGCAGCGTAAAAGTAACATTGATTAACACCCCCTCCCCCTCAAAAAACACACCACACAAAACATATTGCCACCAAGCATTTCACTCCCAGCACACAACAAATGAATGAGTCTATTACACCCATCTATCCATTTCCTACCCCTCACAAGGGTCGGGGAGGGTGCTGGAGCCTATCCCAGCTGACTGGCCGCACACAGAGAGACCCGACTCATCTCAAGTCAACTCAACTGGAAATCGGCTTGATGTGCGGTGGTCCCCGACCCCGATTTGTCAGTCCTGATGACGTCCCGACAGAAATTGTGCCGATTCAACATGTTGAATTGCCAGGACTCAGTCTCGGCAGTGTGCGGCGGTCCCGACTCCGACTTCGCGTCTTTTATAATGCTTGGCATATAGACA
>JAQQAE010014918.1:0-12220 GCA_029823295.1 Pseudamia nigra
TTTTATTTATTATTACTTTTGTCAGATTCAAGTTATTTCTGTGACCATTGTGGGTTTTTCTGTCATTTACAGAGGGTTACCAACAATTTTATCCATGTATGTTATGCATCCTCACCTGCAATGTCTAAGCCCAGAACACTCCTGCCTGTGTGATGCGTGGTGCCTGTAGAGCTTGCAGCTGTGCTGCTGCTGGAAGAGCAGAGCAGGGAAGCCAAAGGGTTAAGTGAGAGGAACAGGAAGGTAAAGGCGCACAAGGCCATGCGGGAACGGTCCAACATGCCGCCAGCACTTCCATCTGGTGCTGATCTATCAGACAGACCAACATTTGGCTGGAGGCAAAGCACAAAGATACATTTATGTTAAAAACTTACTAAAAGAACATACAGTGTACAATAAATGAGTTACAAGAGGACATGTGGGCATTAATAATAATTACAGCAATGCTCTTTTGAAGTTTCAGACAGGACTTTGAAGACAAACAGCTATATCAGCTTCTACATTTAGATTTACAGATTAATGAAGGGCTGCATACCTTGGTGTCCTCTCCCATTGGACTGTCTGGCTCTGAGTCACTGCCACAGTGTGAGAAAGAGGTGGGGGATCCCACATCAGAGGCCGGCGGAGTGGGCAGCTCAGCCTTTACTTCAGTCTTCACCTCAGTCTGTCCGTCCACTTCCATGGCAACCAGGTCTTTGAGAGACTCTGATGAAAAGCAGAAAGGATAGATGAGAGCTGTTAGAAGGGTCAACCAGAGGACACTAAGGCATTTTCAAAGTTTCATTTTGAAAGAGACAGCAGCTACTAATAGATGTAATCACAAAAGATGAGCATTTGAAAATATTGAAATGAATCACAGAGAAATAGTTTTAAAGAATAAAAAAGATGGCATGGTGAAGTGAAGCACTCACTGTTTTTCTGTGCTGCCATTTTAAGAGCCATGTTTTCTTGTTTGAGTTTCTGATTAGCTTGCTGCAAGTAACGGATATAGTCGATGGCTTTCCTCAGTACAGCAGATTTGTTAAGCTATAGAAGGAAGGAATGCATAATGTCTTTCATTAAATCAACAAATACATGGCCTACTATAATGATACCCAACAACAGTCTTACCTTGGCCTCAGTACCTGCTACCAGGTCTTTGAGCTCAATGATTTTATCATTGATGGAGGAGCGGTAGCGTTTCTCAATGGCGTTGTGGGCAGTGCGCTTCTCCCCCTTGTGAGGCTGACCAGTTGGTTTACTAGCGATAGCAATGCGGTTGATCGGCAGCTTCTCTGCATCCACCATGACAGGCACGGTGGTGAGAATGGTGCCACCGCCCATAAAAGCCTGAGAATATAAACATGATGTTGTAAGATAAGGTAAAAATTAAACTAAATGAAAGTGGTTATGAAAGATGTTTATCTAAAGCGTGGAATGAGATTGAGTGGCAGATGTCTGTACCTGCAGTGAAGTGCTCTGTACTGGGGTGGTAGTGGTGGCCAAAGTTGTTGGTGAAGCCACAGTCGTGACCATGCAGGGGTCATGCTTTAGAGTGGTCAAAAGCAAAGACTCTGCCTTGATAAACTGGGGTTGCAGCAAAACCTAAAAACACACACAAAATCTGATTTAAAACCTACATTTATTCCATAGTGTTCAATGTTCATATCCACTCATGGTCATTCAAACACTTACAGGTACTTGCTGAACATGGGGTGTGATAGTTTGAGCTGGTGGGCTTGCTGATGTGGCCAGGAGAGGAGAGGCAGTGGTCACACCTTGGAGCTGAGTCTGAATAGCAACTGGCTGAACACTTGGAGGTGAGGATGACAAAGTGGTAGCGGGCTGGCTGACGCTGCCTTGACTGGCTGCTAAAAACAAGAGGATGAGAAAAGTTGGAATCCATTGGATTAATCTTTAACAAAGTACTGTTAAATCATCCACTATGTCAAATCTCCATCTGAATAGTAACTGCAATTGTCAGACTGAAGCCATAGAGGAGCAGGGACAATATTTGCCTTTGAGATGTAGAGCACATAGAAACATAAATAGAAAAACTTGAGCAAAATACAGTACCTTAAAACCATAGTTACTTACTAACACTCATTTGCAGTGTCAGCTGCAGTTTGAGTAATTAGCTACGGGCTTGTGGGTCAAGAGGTGGGCTGCTATCTAACCAGGTAATATAGTCACGGTAACAGTCAGTGTGTCAGTGTTTCTTATCAGCGCCAAAGCCTAGCCATTGCACTACGTCACAAGATTGGGGATTTTTCTCAAGGGTAATATTAAAAAAAAAAAAAAAAAAACTACACTACAGTGACAAAAACCAAACCAGTGTCTAAGTTGTGCCTTTTCTTCCAGATGAACCCTAAAATTGTAGTTTCTTTCCATGTATTCAATCCAGATACTACTGTCATCAAAGATCAGCTTGAACAAATACAGCTAAGCATCCAAAATACACTGTGCACATACAGTGCAATATGAACATGTACTATGTAGACGATCTTGCCAAGACAAACCCATTTTATTTGGCTTATACCATTTCTGCTGAGCAAAGTCTATTAGATTAGGACTTGTCATCTGAGTTTGAATAACTGAGTGTCCTAGCTGGTGCAATACACGAGTGATTTCAATGATGAGTGTGATTTCAAGTTTGGAAGAAAATGTCATATCTAAATGAGAGTGCACAAATAGTTGCACTGCAGTTAGAATTGCAATGTCAACTTGTGCAATCATAATGGCAAAAGAAATACAAATCAATAAGAATATAACGGTCCACACTTAAGAGATGTTAGGGTCTTAACTAATTTGCAGAAATGGAAAACACACCCTCTGTTGTCTGAAGACCCCCCACAATAATTACAATGACTTTTTCACCAAATTGTGCAGCCCTACTCTGTAAATATCCAGACTAGCCAACTCCAAGCTTCTCTTACAAACAATAACATATACATCAAACAGTAAGTACCTGTGTAGCTGTTCTGGCTGCTGTAGTTGGTATGAGGCTGCTGCAGCGGAGCCTGAACTTGTGTCTGAGGCTGTGACTGAGGGGATGACTGAGGTGCAGGGGAGGTGAAGAGGGCCTGGGGTGTGCAGCTGAAAGCCGGGGTTGTTCCTGGTGAGCCATGAGGTGAAGCTGCCTGAGCCGGGGCAGACGGGCTAAGAATCTGTTGAGGCTGGTCCACCTTAGGCTGCCGCAGGCTTTGAGCCTGCTGCGGGGAGGCTGGCAACTGCCTCGGGATAGAGCTGGGCACCTGAGCCAGGGGAGACTGCTGGAAAGTGAGAGGCTGGAAGGCCTTGTCTGGGGTGGAGGAACTGCGAGTGATAGGAGGGCCCAGGAGTGCATCCAGGTGGGGGCTACTGCTTAGGATGGAGGAAGAAGAGGAGGACGGTGGTGTTGTAGTGGTGGATAGAGGGGCAGCAGAAGCAATGGGCTGACTTAGATTAGGAAGCTCTTGGGTCGGGGGAGGTCCTGTATATGGAGGGGCATCAAAGAGTCCACCAAACTCCATATCCTGGTTGTTGATGAGCTGCAGCATGTCTGGCAGAGAGGAGAAGCCACAATAGTAATTTTTATGAGTAAGATAAAAAAAACCGTTCCTTTAGCAAGGTGCTGGTGAAATCCTTAGTGTTATCAGCTCAAATGTACATGAAGTGGATCTTAATTGAACATTTAAATTACATATTTTGCGCAAAAAGCCCATCTCACTGCTAAACAGGGTCTACAGCTGCCTGTAATTCAGTCTAAATCATCAGTTAAGGTATCAACCAACATGAATATTATTTACAATTGGGGTTGAACTATCTCACAACTGTTCATCATGGATGAAGAACTTGTCATGTGATCTGCTTTCAGGGGAATCGTACAGATTGCATCATTAAAGAAATGAAATGGAAAAGACAAGATGAAAGGGTATTTCTGTGCTTCACTTTTATTGACATGAAATTGTATCAGTTTGTTTCACCTGTTCTCTGAATATTTTGTGTAAATCACAGGATTGAACTGTCACTAAAATCCTACATCACATGCTGCTAGCATAGCTAAAATGAACACAAGGTAAATAAATAAGCCCATCTTCATAGCCACAAACAGTGCCTTGTGTGCAGTACACATATTCTGTTGGGTGAAAGGCACAATGCAAACATACTGTACTGTACATTCTCTGTTTAATGCTCTTTAACCACGTGCAGTCAAGGACATTTATGGTTTTCCAGCAGCTGTGGGTCAGATGACTCAAGACAGAGTCATGAAACTAATTTCATTATGGCCTCACTAATGTACACGGCTACAGTACAGATCTTACGTGGCACAGTTTGTGGTGTTTAAACGGATCATGTTGAGAATTTTAAGATGATCATCTTCTGCAAATTAGTTTCTTTAAAAGGTATAATCTTGACACAGTGCAGTGTGCTATGGCCATTGCCAATAAATTGCAGTCTTTGATAGTATGTTGTGTCTGCAGTGAAGCGCAGAAGCCTGGATTTGTAAACCAGTGTTTTTTATGAGGTGATCGCTCCTGACCAATCAGAGCCGGCCTTGGAGACTCGCTATGCGATCAGTCCAAGACAGGAAAGAGAGCGAGCCTGTCTGTGGCTTCACGAGGTTACCATCGAGCAGCATCACACAGGGTTACTGTCGGTCAACTTTCGGAAGCTGTACACCCAAGCCCCAAGATATACATAACACATTATATCGTAAATATCCCTAGTAGCTGGTCTTAAAACATGCTTTAATTATTACAGACCATGCTTGAAAACAGAATATATATTGCGCTATATCACTGATCTATAACTGAGGTTCTTTTTTACACATCCAATAACAATGACAGTGTGAAAATAAAAGACACGTTGACGGGTGACTTACTGCCCCAAATATTAAAGATACTGTATAAATAAGGATTTTCTTTAATAAATGTTATACAAGAGTGCGCCTGGTACAAACACAAAAATCAACACTGTACAGTATTCAATAGAGCAATATATGATGGAAAATACAAAAAAAGGCATTTATCATTTCGGTCAACTGAGGCACTGAGTTCCATGAGAGAGGAATGAACGACAGTAACCCCTGTCTGAGGCGAAGCCTTGGGGGCGGGGCGCACTCGTTATTTAGCACCTTAGCTTCACCTGCTATCACAGCTACACCGTCCAAATATGTCAACAGTAACATTAGAGTAATAGCAGAATCAGCAGTAAATAATATAAACACATAAAGCATCTATTAAGACCACCTTTTCAGCTCACTAACCCGCAAACAAGACTAAGCTAGGTTAGTTAGCGAACGCGAATTGGCTGCTTAGTCTAACCCGCTAGTGAACGCTAAACCCTGTACCGCTGAACTTAAAACGTCCAGAGTGATAGAAAAATCACCTGTTTCGTATAAATCATGAATGCAGAAAATGTGAGAAACGTAAACGTCCTGTGTAACATAATAGACGGGTTGAAAGTGTTATTGGTTTGGTTTGGCTTGTGTTTAATGCTACACGCGATTGAAGTAAGACAGCTAAAATCAACTTACCATCAATGTCGCTCAGCAGAGCCGTGTCAATATCGCTGGGGTCATTCAGCGACAGTGTGGGATCCAGATCCAACGAAGGATCATCAAAAGACAGACTGTTCATCTTTACTCTTGTGCCGTGTTTTCCTATTCACATTTAACTGGTTTACGAATTGCACAAAGAGAAAAGCCGCACGTCTCAGGTCCCTACATTTGCCAGAACGCTAAATCCCGCGTCGATCTGAAATAGGTTTAAAGTTGGTAGCAACTTTTTATTGATCTGTCAATTAACTACTCACTCCCATCCCCATGATCGTCCAGAGAAACTTGTCAAACCAAACTAAACACTGACGCTCATTGAGCACTAACGTGCTGGCGGCGGTAGCCAGGGGAACCCGCCTAGCGCGTGTTGATAGGCAGGTCCCGGAGCCAATCGCTGCCTTTAAACGGGATTCCCACGTCTCACTGTCGCGCTAGTTTTGATTGTACAACTAAAGGAACGACAGAAGCTGACGCAGATGCATTGCTTTTTCTACTATGTACATTATAACCATATCAAAGTAATTCAAAAGTTGTTGTAGCAGTCTCATGCTACATATATGGCCCTGTTGGAAAAGTCAAACGGTATAAATTAATTTCTGAGAAAAATATTGCGTTGCCTCTTACAGTTTATTATCAACATGCTTTTCTTTCAGTCCCGTACAGTGTAAATCAAAGTCACTTATGTCTTCTACCAGACTGTGCACTGTGGGGAAAACAGCGTGGATGTGTTTATTGTGGGCTTGCCCCCGACTGCCAATCAGAGCTGAGCAGGCGTGGGCTAGTGAATATCAAGTTTGTGCGAGAGGCAACAGCGGCTCCTCCTGTAGAACCAGTGAAATCGTCCAATGAGAAGCTTCAAAACCGAGTGGGGTGATTTGACGTCGCATCTCCGGCCCGAGTGATTACATCATGTGTTTCTCTAGCACATGCTGTTGGTGGCAGCAGCAGGGAGAAGCGAGTGGAGGGACACGAATATTCCACATCCACAAAATGAGAAGTAACAAGTATTTCCTCAGTACATTTTCTATAGTTCTGTAAAGCAACGCCTCTTATAATAAACTTGTGAAACAGAGTAGTGTATGTTGTTGCAGGAAAAAAAGACTACATGAGCTAAATTAAAGTCATTTTTGAAGTACATTGTTACATGAGCATTTAGAGGAATCTGTCAGGTATAGTGGGATATAGGTCAGTGACCTGAAGTAGCACAGCAATGTTGTCAAGAGTGTTGGGGCCTGTCAGCATGCTTGGTATTGTTTGGTGGTTGAGCATGTTTATGAAAGGCACATGACTCATTCACTATGTAAAGCTATTCTGGACACCACAGCCACCTGGAGGAGCACAAATAATAATTTCCTTAAAATCTGAGACAGATAAAAGAAATGCCATCACATAAGAGGAGGCTCATGTCACCATAGATGGCCAGTGCAGAGCAAGATTGACCGCTAGTTGCATCAGCTGGAGACTGTCACATCCAGTGAATCATGGATGTATCAAGTAACCAATAGTGGGCAAAGTATACAGAAACAAAAAAATAAGTACTTGAGTAGTGAGTTACTTGTGAGGTGTGATATTTATTATAGCCTAATAAACTGTACTTTCTTTCAATCATCTTATATCTATTTCTATATATCTTTTTTATATTGACTATTTTGCTAATTATTCACTTTTTGCCTCATTATTTTGCAATTTTTAATTTATTGTTTGTAATTAAGTGTGTAAATATTTCATTATTTAGCTAATTTTGTTAATTTTTGTAACAATTTATTATGTTGCTCATTTTGTTATTAGTATTTTGTATATAATTTTGCTAACTTCTGTTTACTTTCATATTTTGTCCCTTGTTTTGCCAATATTGTTAATTTTGCTAACATTTTATTGATTATTTTGTTTATTTTCACTTGTTTTGTTGATGTAAAGTGCTATATAAATAAAGCTTGATTGATTGATTGATATTCTGGATGCATAAAAATGACTCCTACTCACTGAATTGTGATACAAGGTAACTGAGTAGAAGTACTTTTTTTCAATCACAAATGTAACTCCGTAAGAGTAAAAAGTATTCTACAAAACAACTACTCTCAGAAGTACATGTATTTGGGAAAAAAACGCCTAAAGTACAAGTAAAGAAGTAAATGTACTACCCACTTCTGAAAATAACCACAAACAGTTGTGAGGTAGAGGTCACACATTGCTAGTGCTTTATTGGGCAGTTATATACGTGCATTAGGTCAAGCAGAAATCTGACCATTATTAATGACAGCTGACGTCACAGCCAAACAGAGATAAAAAAACAAGCTTCTTTTCCATGTCCACAAAACATTAGCTGAAATGTTCTGCTTCATCAGTACTAAAATACATTCAGCAACCACTTACAAACAGGAATAGATGTTGTGGTTAGGACTTAAATGAGCGAGTAACGCAGTACGGCCTATTACAGATTCAAATAAGCTAATAAACAGAAAGTTAACTGGAATTCTCTTAAAAGCTACTCCTGTTAAACTTTAGTAATCCTGTTTATTCACTCTGCACTGTATATATTTATGCAAAGCAGACAGTCACTGATGTTGAAATTAAATGTTATTTGAGATACCTGGCAAATTTCTTAATTCTATACACTTTTTAAACTGTAACCATATACGATTAAAAAAAAAGTTAATGTTCATTATTCAATTTTTTTTGTTAACAGATTGAAATATTTAATAAAAGTGAACAGGTTTGAAGTCACCATTGCTATTTCAAAAATGTAACAACTTGTCAATGCCTAGTGAAAGGCCAATACTGACAATAAATAGGACAAACCCTTGCATCAATTGTTGTATGTCATACAACTGATGCAGCTTTTGAACATGGAGAAGATTTCAATGGACTGCCTCTGACTCATAAGGCTTTTTGGTCATAAATGAACTGAAAGGGAAAAAAACAGACCTTTACACCACGTTAGGTTAGAAGAAACAAGAGTAACAGTAAAGTTGGAATGAAATCTTAACAGCTTTGTGCCTGAGGAGAGTTGGATCTTAAATACACCAAAGACAAACTCTCATCAGGCTGCTTTGCTGAAACCAAAGTCAAAACTGAGAAATTCTTCATGGCAGCTTCAATAAGAGTAGAAGTATCATGGTATAATAAAAAAAAATACACTGGGAATGAAGTCAACACTTTTTCACAAATCAAAAATACAATTGTGCTGCTTCTGCATAAAGCTCTACAAAACAATAACAAAACGGTACAAAGTAATATTTAACATTAACCATAAAAATACAAAGATCAAGGGATGAAATGATATAGAAGCTTGCCTCCTTCTGAGTACAGTGGTATCTCGGATAAAGAGGGACGAGGCTGGCCGGGACGAGGCTGCCCATGGGCCGGTGGCCGATACGCCGCTGCCCAATGGCAATTTCTTCTCTTTGATCCAAAGCTGTTAGCTTCCGGGTCTTTCATGTCCGAGACCCGGAAGTGACTACAGGCTAAAGGCTGTTAGCCGTTAGCCTGTGTTAGCTTAGCTAATAGCTGTTAGCTTCGCCAAGACCCAGAAGTGACTATTTGTTAACCGATTAATTTTCGTTGTCAGAGTGAAATTTTTTGCAGTTTTTTTTTTCAGTATCCGAATTTTTCATTGTCAGAAGAGTTTGTTGTCCGAGATACCACTGTATTAAAAGAAGCCAATACACTTTCCAACAAGTACATAAACTAATACTCCTGTATTTTGAGGTATATATAATACATTGTATAGGTGAAGATCTATGTGAATACATCCTTTACAGTAGGCCATTACTGTAAATAATAGAATTTATCTTATTTTTGATTATGTAGCAAACACTATGTCATGCTGTAAATTCTAATGCCTGCTTATTTTTCTACTAGTCTTGAAAAGTTTTTAATCACAACTAGTGAAGGTCCATTCGTCCATCTCAGGGAATGTGGCTTGTAAAGCGAACACGCACTGGAATTAAAAAGTTAGAAAAATTATGTGCAAAATGAACTCAAACTAAAGTCTATTTCCCATCCCCTAGAAAAATAGTAACCATCTTGTAAACACAAAGGACACAATACAGATTTGTTTTTGCTTCAGAGTGCACAGGCATTAAGCAGGGGAAGGAAAATGTCCACAATGCCTTAATACAATGAATGTGATTCTTGTTCATCGGGTAAAGTTAAATGTTTGTCTTTAAAGCTTCAAGTTTCTTTGGAGTGCCCTTTTTGAAATGTTTCAAAATGTATTTCTTTCAATTCAATTAAGTTTTCAGAGGCTGAAAAAACTAATGGAAAATGTCCATGTGCATACTCCTTCCCCTTCACCATTTGAAATGCACAGGAATTCTGACAAGTGCTTTTTAGATAGTTTTGTTTGTCTTCTCTTCCCTTTGGTTAAAGAAATGCTGGCATACGCCGTTTCTCAAGATTAGCTATAATTTAGCCATTATTTTCCTAGTCAGCAAAGTTAGCCAGCTAACATTAGTCTCATCTCACCACTGCTTCAGAAAAACTGAACACAACATGTTGCATTCCACTCATGTAAGTATTAAAGAATGATTACGTCTAAACTGAAATGTTTGTAGAAAAAAAAAATATTTGCCATACTTGACCACAATTACGACGTTGATACAGTACAGAACAAATTATTTAGCAATACATAACAATCACGGATTATGGATGCAAATCAGCTTATAGCTTAAAGGTTGAGTCGACACTGTTGGGAAACTAGCTAGCAGCCTTTTGTTTGTGGCAGACCGATATAAATGATTAAACAGGTGACCTACCAGTCAACGCAGCTTACAGCCTCACAGTTGTCAAGCTAGTATGTCTGTTCTTTTCTTACCTGTACCAGATGTTGAAGGAATCTGTCTCCCAGTCATCCTGTGGTTAGTTAAGCTACAGTTGCTAACTACTGCTATGACTGTTTTCAACTCCACGTGTGAGTGCATGAGCTTGTGCACCTATGAGGTTGTTAGCTGTGTTTACTGGCATGTCACCTATCCGAACACGTACCGCAGACCAAGACAAACAATGAGCCTTTAAAGGGGCTCTCAACGATGCTGGCAAACTAGCTATTAGCCCATGGTTTGTCATGGTCAGTGGGACATGATGACACCAGTGAGCTGCCAGTGAAAACATTTTACAACCTCATACGAGTTCATGCACTCACGCACGGAGTTGAAAACAGTCATAGCGGTAGCTACTATGGAGCTAGCATCTGTAGCTTATCAGACTACAGGATGAGTGAGGAGAGACAGCCTGCATATCAGATTCCTTCAACATCTGGTACAGGTAAGAAAAGAACAGACATACTAGCTTGACAACGGTGAGGCTGTAAGCCGTGTTGACTGACAGAATGCCTGTTTAATCATTTATATCAGTAAACCACGAACAATCGGCTACCAGCTAGTTTGCCAACACTGTAGACACCGCCTTTAACTCTGGTAGAGCTACCAGCTGTGCATTGTCCCTGTCGAATAAACAAATGAACAAATATGCATAAATTAGCAAATAGCTGAGTGTACTAAAATATACGTATATGCTTACTGTAAGATTCTATATTGACTCTATTCTTGCATCTGCAGTGAAATTCTCCCTTAACTTCTCACCCTCAGCAGTAATACATTATTATTTTACCAGGTCAAAAAAATTAAGTCATCTTCCTTTGGTGGAGTGTTGACAAATGAGATGTAGGTCTGCAAGTACATCCCACACAAACAGATTAATACATCCATATATAGTAAATGCAACACAGTAGTGCGCAGTAAACATATTGGACCTCTCAATGTTAGAGCAATACTGTGAATGACAAAAAGACTGAGATCACTTGCTACATCACTGGCAGTCAGCGATGAAATGGGGACTGGAACGACTGCTTTGGGAGTAATTATTAAGGGCGAGGATGTTTCAATGTGCCTTTGCGAGAGATTGAGGATCTTGGAGAACAGTCTACAAGGCAAAGAGGGCATCTTCTGTCCGTTCAGCCTTCTTGTGGGATCCACTGGGAGCTCTTGCAGGATGAGAGGGGTTAGCTCTGGGTGGAGAGGGCAGAGTGTCGGCTGCCTTCGCTCGCTCCTCCAGGAACTTATCAAACTCTGAAAAATAAAAGATATGTTTCAGAGATAAGTAAAAATGAATGTTTATCAGAAAATTAATGATTATAATGTTTACACTTGGATTCAAAAAGCCTCGAGTGATCAGTTGGATTGTGCCAAATACAACTACAGATAAATGATCACCAAGATATGTGATACGATCAATCAAAGCACTTGCAAGGTGGTTTGGGGGATGTGTTAACACCCACCATTACTGTTCGTCAAATCCAGCTCTAATACCGTTTCCAACGAAAAACCTGAGGACATTTTCAGAGGTTGTCTGGAACTTGTGTTCACATTCCCTAGTAGTCAATAGCTGTACATCCAGGGATGCATTGAAGGACCTATAGTAGCTCTGTGCACTGCACCAACTGATGTCAGTTTACAGTGGTTTCAAAATTTCAGGAAGCCCACAAATATGTTTTAGGACCGTTCAATGTTTGGTGCGGATTAACAGCTTGCCTCCTGTGATGACATACAGTATCTAAAATTCACAGGCGCACCTATCCCAGCTGACTTAGGGTGAATAAAGGGTACACCCGATTCACCTAACCCCTAGTGCAGGGGTCGGGAACCTATGGCTCGCGAGCCAGATGTGGCTCTTTTGATGACTGCATCTGGCTCTCAGATAAATCAT
>JAQQAE010014920.1:0-12219 GCA_029823295.1 Pseudamia nigra
TCAGAGAGGGTCGTTTCCTATTCACAAAAATGGCTTCTTTCACTCCACGTTCAAACCACCGGTCGTCCCTGGCCAAGATCTGAACATTCTTGTCCTCAAAGGAATGTTTCTTGTCTTTGAGATGCAGGTGGACTGCGGGGTCCTGTCCTGAGGCTGTAGCTCTCCTCTGTTGGACCATTCGCCGGTGAAGCAGTTGTTTGGTTTCTCCAATATACAGTTCTGAGAACCATGTTATGACTTCAGCACAGAGGCTTTACATGGGCCTCATTTTGTGCCTTTTTATAATTGTGTGTTAATTTCCTGTATGCTCCTGTTCCTAGATTTCCTGATTGGCTGACATCAGCTTTAGCACTCTTTGTCTAGTTAGATTAATTACATTTAAGTTAAGAGTTATCAGCTGTTCTGTTTTGAGTTTTATTTATTAGGTTACATAGATAAATAGACTGTGTATTAGGCTAGCAGCCAGGATGGACTGCAACAGCTTCTCCCTCTTTTGTTTTGTTTTTGCCGGGGCTGTCTATTGCCTTACTGTCTGCATAATCATTTGTATTACTTTGAATTAAAATCTGTGTTAACACTGCAGAACAGTGTGGCATCTCATATGTTATGGTCTCTTCGAGCCAAGTTTATTTTGAAGCCATATCATGCTTGTTTTAAGAAGACATGTGATTCAACATCAAAAATGTACAAAAGATTTAGGCATGGGGTCCACCTGTTCCCTTCAGCAACATTTTGCAAAGACATGGGCGGAAACATTTGAACTGGATATTGATTGTCTTTTCTGTTTCTTGACCTCTAAATTAGCACCATCTTTGGTTCAAAAAGTCCCTGCTTCCAAATTATAAAAAGCCAAAATTCTTCTAAGCTAAGATTGAGTCAGATACTGTCAATGAAAGCCCTTTATCATACAGATTAATCTAATGTAACCGTTTCCTATTCCTTCTTTGTGTGCACAAAATTGTACTCATCTGATCTTATCTTAATTGGTAGTGTAATTTAAAATGACATTAAAGCTTAGATTCATCTAACGGTGCATGTAACTATACACCCTAAATCAGCCAGAGGTCTTACAGTCAGCGTCCATACGGCTGCGGATTTAAATTTGGTCTCAATAGAAGCATATAAACACAACAGGATGTGAGTAAACGTCACTGGCCTCTAAGGTGTCTTTCCAGACACAGGTTGGCTCACTAGGCTGGTTGCTGTTTCAAACCAGACAGCTCGTCAAAATGAGTGAAGCACCGTGGCAGGAACCTGTCCACCTAAAGGGCATCTAACAGCACATTTCCTGTGTCATCCTGTCTGCCAGAATAGTGTTAGGCGGTGTAACCTATACAGATGATGTATTTTTAGTGTGTGAGTGACAGTAAGTATTTTAAGGCAAGTTGAATCACATTTCCTCTGCAAGTTTGTCAGGTGTTTATCACAGTTTTCAACAGTTTTGCTTATGTGATGATGAAATGTAATCACTGCATTGCCGTTGAATACACATATGTTCTTTGTCTTTCTTCCGTTGTGATTCATGTGTTTGTTTTCTGTCTGGTGCCTTTTATCACCTGCTTGATTACCGTACTGCAACCAGACAAGTGTAAAGTCTGGTGGAAAGAAAAAAAAACTTTAAAAAATGGAAAAGCATCAACCTAATGAGTTTCTGGTGATGCAATGGAGGCCCAGCTCTTTTGAAATGGAGCTGCTTGGATGGACATGAGGAACTAATAGTTGGCAGGTGTCAAGTCATAACTTTGAGCAAAATATTTAATGTAACTCTGATCCTATTCAGACTTCATAAACATCTGTGCTGCTATGTTTGATACAGTCTGGTCATGCAGACAGATGTGAGGGAAAAGGCACATTTTAGGACTCCCATTCAATCACTTCGGACCATAGACTGTATATATTATGGATAAAGTGATCTTGACGTCACCTATTAATTTCTAAAGGGTCGTTTTGAGGCCAATTGGGTTGTCACTTCCTACATGCCATATTGGAGCCATATTGAGTGTATCTCATGTAGAACTATGAACATATTGAATAAACAGAAGATTCAAAGGTCACAATTGGTCTGAGTGAACTAGCAAGCAGCTGCTATAGTGACATGTCAATCAAACCTCAGCACGGCAGTGATTTGTTGGATTATTTGCTGTAATATCTTAATAATGAAGCAAAAAGTTATTGCTGGACCACCACATTACTTATTACAGGGTCCAAATAAATTACATGGTCTGAAAATGATGACCCATGAAAAAAATTTTTTTGCTTAGTATTTTAAGATAGATGTCCAATGTATCTTTATGGGAAAAAAGCTATGATCGGTTCCCCAGAGGCCAAGCGGTGGGATTACAACTTAAAGTTACTTCTGCACTGGCCTCACTGAACAGCCCTGGTTGTTGCCCCTTGCTTAGGACACAGTCTGTTGGGGGTCTCCACATTCCCTTGTAGTGTTAATGTGTATTCATCCTGGAAAATTGTTATTATTTTGATTATTAAACCTTTATTTAGCCAGGTGAGTCAATTGAGAACCAACTCTCATTTACAATGATGACCTGGCCAAGAGGCAGCATAAGCAATGTGAAGTACGGCCTACTCAGCTGACAGACCTTGTATAATGTACCAGTGGTGTCACATTAAAGTACTTGAAATGTTCAAAAACCTTGCAACAATGTCATGCGCTTCATATATAGAGTGGCATGCAAAAGATCGGGCACCACTGGTCAAAGTTTCTGTTAATGTGAACAGTTAAGTAAGTGAAACACTCGCAATATTTTAAGTAATGTCAGTGTATTATTTTTGTTTTCTACAATTTTAGGATGGAGGTCAAGATAAGGTGTGGAAGACCAGGAAAAATATCAGAGAGAACTGCTCGTAGAATTGCTAGAAAAGCAAGTCAAGGAAGACTTTTGCAGACTATCGAGTTGTGGTGCACTGTTCAACTGTTCAGAGACACCTGCACAAATATGGCTGTCATGGAAGACTCGTGAGAAGAAACTTCTCCTGCATCCTCACCACAAAATTCAGCATCTGCATTCTGAATAATACATAGCTATTGCTTAAAAATTTCAAAATAGCAACTTTATGCCTTTTGGAGATCATGTGATCTTCTACTTGCTTAACTGTTCACTTTAACCAGGTGTGCCCAGACTTTTGCATGCCACTATATGTGTGAACTCACCTGACGTGCCACCTTCACCATATCACACAGGATGCTCATCAAACATACCGTATTTTCCGCACTATAAGGCGAACCGGATTATAAGGCGCACCCCCCAAAAATGTCATTTTGAATTTTGTTTTGCTTTTATAATCATTTTATAGTGCGGAAAATACGGTAATTCAATAAACTAGGCTTTATTCAAATATGATCTGTTAACGTGTTTATATATGACATCTCTGCCATTCTGTCAATTTAGTCTTTGCTTTTTGGATCAGTTTTTTTTTTATCTTTATGTCAGTTTATTTAAATAAATTTATGCTTATAACAGTGATTTGTTGTGGGAAAAGTTCTGTTAACTTCATTTGTAATATCAGCTTTATTAATTCTTTAAAGGTAAGATTATGTGGTATTGAAAACAAGTGTAAAGTTTAAGGAAATATGCCAGAGCTTGGTTTAAAACTGTGCTCAAGGATGTGAAGAAATGACTTTGTATAAACATTTCAACCTGTAACATTTAGATAACTCAGGATGTGAACTCTGGTCTTGGATTTAGTAAATCTATCATCCACCCCAACTGTTTCCTGCTTATGCAGCAAAAAAGTAACAGATCATTCAATGACTAATTACTCCAACAAAATCAAGGCATAGATTAGGTTTCTAATTGGATTTGGATTTTTTAAAAGTTCTGGCAGACCTGATATTAAGGTGTAGCTCAGACTTGCAAATGCTAACATCTTTGTGGTAATTTACCGACTAGGACCAGCCGTTTGTGATGCTGAGGCATTTAACTCAGCTAATGGAGGTCTAAAGCAATGGCATCAAATAATGCTATTACTGAAGTTGTCAGCGGTCTCTCTGGGTCACTCTGAAACAGATCCCAAAATTAAGAGAAGTGCCTATGCAGCACAAACCCTGTTGGCAAGCTACTGTGATGAATTGGTGAGCTATTTTCAGCAGCGATACCAGCAGTGCAGTTGGCGCTGAGCCACAGAGGGGTCGGCCTGACAACTTCAGATGAGGCCTCAGGGCAGAGGGAACAGGCCAAGCAGGGCACCGAGCTCACACTGGGCCTCGGCCAGCTCTCTGAAGTGGCTCCTCCGTGGATGGCAGATGGAGGACTACAGAGCTGTAGCCGTTGTTCCCACAGCTCAGTCAGCCGCTCCAGAGGAATCAACCAGCTGGACTTCGAATCATCCCAAATCATCTGGCTTCTGTCATGGCAGGTCCCACCAGTGAAATCAAAACTTGGTGTTCCAGATGGAAAGACAGATAATGCACAATATGTCGCAGTGGACTCCATGTGACAGACTTGTGGCTGATAGAAATGGAGCAGCAGGACTAGACTGCAGATATGGAGCAGGGTAGTGAGTGCAGTGTTTCCTACCAGCATAATTACTGTGGTTCTTCAGTGAATACAGCATGATTCATTTGTCGCAACTGAAAAAAAAAACAACAGGTATGCAAAAAAAAAAACCTTTCTTCTGTGAAATAAGTATTTAAAAAAACTTATCAAGCAAGTTCATTGTAAAATTACCATGATATCTAACTTTGACTCAGTATTATATGTAAGCTGAGCTATAACTAGCTTGCTTACTCATCTGTGATACAAGATACTGTATCTGCTGAAGTACAAGGCCACCCAATAGCTGAATATTTCTCCCTGTTACAAGAAAAAAGTATTCAATAACCACTGCAATTTTCAAGTACTGTAGATTAGTATAGCCACTGTGAAGCTATAGTGTTGATATCCTAGGTATGGCATGGACACAGGCAAAGGACCATGAAACCAATGTGCCTAATTGACAAACTAAAACAGCAATAAAAAGACTGTATGATTTCTGAGTTTAAGAGTGTTAAATCTATTACGGATTAGACACAGCGTACACAAATACATAATACGTAGTGTCATAACGTGGTTCTTGGCCATGACAAAGCAGGACAAACACAACTGTATGCCAAAAAAAAAAATCACATTTATTAACAGAAGTTACAAAATACAGTACAGTACAGAAAACAGACTTGAATTTAATAACCTCGCACTTCTAATTTCACTGTTTACAGAGATATTCGCATGGTCGCAGAGAGAATGAGTTGGATGACCGGGTCGTTGTGATACAGCCACAGACATACTGTACCTCCGTGGCTGTATCACCATGATTTTATATATGTGAGAAAAAAGTTATGGAAATCCTTTAGTGTTAGATCATAAACTGAGACGTCAGCCTCAGTTTCTCCTTCATCATGGGGCAAAGAGGTTTGCAGTGTTTTCTTCCTATGTCCCACTCCTTCTAGGTTTTCATTGGTTGGTGAGTGATTGTCCGTCAGAGCTCTCGTCTAAAGACTGAACATTGAAACGCCTTCAGCCCAACAGAAAAAAAGCGCCATGTGCTGAGATGGCGATCTGGTTATCCACCAAAAATGTAGTCAACTGTTGCCCCAACTTTCCTGAAAATGTCATCAACATCTATTCATGACTTTTTAAGTCATTTTTCTAACTAAATAACCAGACCAACAGCAGCAAAAACACAACCCCTGCCAGTCTTGGTGAAGGTAACAAAAGGAAACAAAAGGTGATGTCCGCAGGCAGCGGGGCATGTGGCAGTGAGCTGGATAGAGAGAGCACTAGGTCATAGGCAGAGTTTTACATACTTGGAAGCACGGGCCCAATCACACCAGAGCAAGATATCCTCAACAACCTATAACACAAGCACAAAGTGTATCTGCATATCTAGGCTGGGACTGTGACAATAGGGACTCAAATCTCCAGCTTTCAATGTGGAAATGCGCATGTTTGGTGGATCTCCAGAACCACCCCAACTTCCACCTACCTGAAGTTTGCCAGTCTACAACATATTTCATACCCTATTTAGTTCTAAATAGAGGTGTATCAAATTATGATGTGGAAGGGGATGGGAGGATATGGAAAACAGCTGATTGAGCTTTTTGAGACTGCGTTGTTGTCATGAACAAGTGGCAACGTCTGAAGCTGAACCAGGAACCCAACGCTGAAGTGTTGTCCACCTTTATTGAGCCTTTGAAGCCAAGACCTTAGTCAGAGAAAACGGACAACGTGGGCCAGGTGATGTTAAACTGACAAAAACCCTTAGTAGGAGATGGTTGGGGGTTATTATGGTCAAACACTAAAGTTTATGGATTCACAAAGAGGCGATGAGGGTCTGGGTCCAGCATGAGGTTGTGTTTATTTCTGTCTTCTGATTTCCATAATTGTAACCTGAGCTTTTGTCACATCAAGTTTGCTGTCATGCCTGAGCCTTAACAAATCATAACAGGACATAGTTTAGATGTCTTATAGGTTTGCCCTATGCAGCAAAATTTGTCTCCTGCGCTGCATGTTGGAAAATAACATGAATAAGCCAGTTAGCCCTGTGGCACACTGCCTAAGCATTAGCATGTGAAGAGGAGGAAGTGACAGTGTATAGACAGCATGTGCAGGGAGCTAGCCTTCCCTAGAAACCACATTAAGATGGCTGTGTGCTGCCATGCACACTGCAGATGAAGGCGATCGAGCACTCTGGTGGTCAGTATGTGATGCTTTAGAATCATTATCAAGCTTCAGACGAGTGTGACTTGAGAGAATGTGTTGTCTTTGCAGGTCAATATTTAAAGGACCAGCTTTTTTGCATATCTTGTAGCAACTTTATGGCCCCTTGTGGTTGTATGAATAAGTACGTGTAAAAAAAAGTGGTGTTCATTTGATGATACTTTAAAACAGGGACAAACCTGAGAAAGAGGAGTTAGGGATGATATGAGAAAATAATAGCTCTGTTTCAAAGTGAGGGTAAGGCTTGTTTCCGTAATGTTTGATTCTTATTCCATCCCTCACCATGAAATAGTTCTCATTCCTAAACCTAACCAAAGTATAACTCCAGCATGTTTTTAAACGTGCTCAATTGAATTTGTGACTCCAAATTTCCTGCATAAATATCACTTTTGGAGCTGCAGCTATTCCAACTATTCTGTTCTTCAGATATGAGGAATTGCCGGTTTTTGCAATGCGGTATTTCCTCTAATCATTACCATGGGATGAAACTGACCTCGTAAACTGCAATTAGTGAACAGCAAGTGTTAATATCCACAAATGACTCGTGCTCTTCACATTTTAATGGCGAGAGGCAGTGACAGTGCTGATGTTTTGAATTCTGCAGAGCCCTCTCCCTGCCTCTCGGTGTCTGTCACCCACTAGTCAAGGGCAGCACGCACTTCACACCAAACACGACAGGCGGTGTGTCTTTCTGGCTGTGTGTGTGTGTGTGTTTATGCATGGCACGTGTGTGTTTTGGTGATCGAGGCCCCACATTTAATGAGGCACACCTGGCCTTCATTTATAATAGAAGGCAGATTTCATATTAATTTGGTGGCAGTTTCAGTGTCCGGGGTGATGTCGAACAGCTGTAGAGATCCCGTTATAGCTGAATAATGTATAAGATCTCACATATAGTTAAAGCCGAAAGGCGAGAGGCTTTCATTGTTCAAGCAGTACACCAGATGATGGACACTAAATGGAAAAATGAATCTTAATAAACAATTCATGAAAAGTAAAACTATACATGAGGAAAGTCAAGGGGTCTAATATCTTCTTTAGCGACTTAAACAAGTGTGGAAAGCTGGATCAGTGTCAATAAGTGTATGTGAATTCAGGCCAGAATACAAAACAGAATTTGATGAAGACCCTGGCTTTCCAATGTGCACGTCCTTCATGTTTATCCATATCCACCCCAACCACCTCCTTCAGAAGTTTATGCCTACTTAATGTCATATGGCTCATGTCATCACTTTGCAACATTGAAGCACGAGCAGTTAATTATATCTGGTACAAAAACTTGCTGGCAATGTGTGATTACATGAGAATGAGAATGAGCTGACTTTTGCACTTTTTCCCCGGCAAGAATAAGACCCCCATGCATTACATGTTCCAGGTACAGGTGAAAGTCCACTTAAGGCACTGGTGGTGAGTGTATGATAATGGATTGATATCTTCAAGAGATGGAATCTTATGAGGGATTGATATGGAGGGCAGACATCTGTGAGGAGGTGATAACATGGTGGGGCAGGATTCACCAGACAGAGAGAGCGCTTTTAAAGTGACAGCTTACCCTTACTGGCTAAACAGAGGTGTGTCAGTTTAAGTCCTCGGACAATGCAAACTGACAATATGGGCCACATGATGAGAAATTAATCCTTAATAGGAGGTGGATGGGGTGGGGTTGTTTTCAGGCCTGAACCTAAACAATCCACAACTGGGTGTAGTTTAGATGCCCCAATCCATCAAGAATGTCTCTTCCACTGCATGTTGAAAAATAATATAAATCCAGATTATATACACTCATTTCATCCGCTAAAGATTTCACCACATCCTTCCCCACCACTGACTGGGAAAATGAGTTATCAACGCATATGGATACATCCCGCTGGAAACAAATCTGCAATAACATCTTCTCCATGTCAAACAACCCCAGATTACAACTCATTCAATGCAAGACAATACACAGAACACCTATAACTCAACACAGAATACATTTAATGGGTTTCACAAACACAGACATATGTTCACAGTGCACTCTCAACACAACAGACAGCTATTTTCACTCAGTATAGCTATGCACCCCAACCCTAACTTCTGGCACAATTTAATAACCCTCATTTCTCAAACACTGGACCACTGGATGCCACTTTCCCCCTCCCTCCATCTCCTAGGAGACCTCACACCCATCAGTCACCTCCACAAACACCATAACGCCATGCTCACCACCTTGACTATTGCAAAACAGTAAATATTGCTAAACCGGAAATACAGACAGAATAACAATATCGCAGTTGTTGGCTGAACACATCTGAATGGAACAATGCACTGCATCTAGAAATAAACAAACAGGTACCTGGTCTCCCTCCTCATGCTCTTTAGTCTAGCTTCTCTTTTTAAATTTTCTTTCCTTCTTTTTCTTTTTTTTTTTCTTATGTTGAAAAAATATGTCTTGCCTGTCTGTCCTGTCCATCTGGTCCATCTGTCTGTTGTCTATCAGTCCATGTCCTTTACTGTTTGGTCATGTCACCATAAATAAGCATGTGCGAGATGTGGGGCTTGGGGCTCTGTATATATTTTTTTGTTATGGTTTTGTTTTGCTTCTTTCCTGTTTGTTTGGTACTTTTGTGTTTTTTCTGCTCACACATGGTCTGTAAATGCACAAATTGAATAAAGGGAAAAAAGAGAAAAGGGAAAAGAAAAGAATAAAAGAAGAGATGGGATGATGTAACAGAGCTTTGAAGCCGCAAGCCACCTTAAAATAATTTTTTTCATGTGTTCAACGATTTGTCTCAGTTAAGCTGAAGATGTAGTATGTCATTTCTGCCAGCATAGTAATAACCAACTGTGTAGTATCATATGTTGTGAAGAAGTGTTTTTACTTCCAAATAAAAATCTATGAAAACATAAATACTATAAATAAGGCAGTTAGATGTGTGGCACACTAAGCATGAGCATGTGAAGAGTTGGAAGTGACAACCAGAATTTTATTTCATTCTGCAATTAGACCCTCCTGAATTCCATCACATCGTATACCATAGACCTTTAACAATGCAACAAATATTTCTAAAAATGTTTCATCACTAAATTGATTCACTAATCAGTTTCATTTGGTCACCTTAGATCTTCAGATCGCTTTTTATCATCATTCTCAACTATTTTAATGAAATACAAGAACATAATATCAACATGTCAGGTGTATACAGTATATGTACAAATGCACCAGTTGCAATTTTGGATCAATACCAATACTTCTTTAAAATGGCAGGATGGGTCATAGCTGATTCGAATCTGTTTATTTTGCCATTTTTTTAAAATTATTCCTATAATTATGTCCTTTTGACACCAGGAAAGAAAAAAAAAATCAATAATTCATTCAATCTTTAAAAGTGCATAAATTCAAACCTAAAACGAAATGTATGAAAAAGTGGAACAAAAGAAACAATAATACAATGGTGCCTCCCCATTGTACTCGATTATGAAAATTACTCCTTTCACAATCCTGCACTCCTTCAGTTTGTCATTGATGTCTTTATGGCTGACAGATATTACATGGAATTCTTTTTTCATTAAGTAGATACAGCATGCATAGACAAAGACCGAGACCTTTTCACTTTTAGAATTTCCATCTTTTTGCAACCTGTCTTTAAGTTCAATAATGAATCACAACGGCTTTGATAGAAGAAAATACTTGAGCTAATTGTAAGCAGCACCTGTCCTTGTTCACTGCATAGGGAAATTTCATAACAGGTACAATTACAGAAAATTCCAACTGAATTTCGAGTGACGTGTTCATTGTGTGACATTCCACACTATTTTTCTAAGAAATCTCATGAAAGATTAAAGGCGCCCTCTCCTCGGCAGAATTACATTCTGCAATGAACCGTGGGAATCGGCTGTGAATATGTTTTGCAGCGGCTTCATCACAGTGCCTTTTGCAAATATGTGAGTGTGCGAAATTCACAACTTGTACATGGTTTGCAAGGCTGTTGTGGGAGATGAGAAGGTGTGATTGTTGACTTTTCATGTGAGAAAAAAAACCCTTTGCATTCTTGCATCTACAAACACAGTGCATTTGTGGCCCTAAACTAACTGCGATGAGTCGATATTTTCCCTTCTTACATGGAAAATCCGTTCTGCTTATATCTGCAATAGAACTTGTGATGTAAACACTCGGTTCCCCTTGTACCAATTTGTTTTATTCATTAAAACCAGGTGCATTTGATACAGCTGTGTTGAAGCCACGTTTCTTGGCTTTTAGATGCAGCCCCAGAACTTCGCCTGTTCGCTGAGGCAGTTTAGTTTAAGTTATGATGCAAATGTGAGCAGCAGGTCATCACAGCATGCAGACTGCAGCACACAGATGTCCCCTCAATTAAACGCTGCTCACGACTGCGGATTCTGATAAATGAAGCGGCGTCACATGAGGTTTGCGACAGCACAAACAAAGATCCAAATACTGTGAGGTTAAAAAGAAATAAAAGTTATTTAAATTTTAAAGACATGAAAAATGCAACATCTCCCTCAGCCGTCGGGAGTTGCCTGTCAGGTTTGTGAAAAGATCTCGGCATATTGAACATTTACAAGCGCATTGCACCTAACAGATGCCACAATTTGCTTTCTTCTTCTGTTTCCTCTGCGTTTTCACCTTTAACTACAAAGACCTAAAAAAACAAACACTAACTTTATGGGATGTGAGTAAGGTTCTCAGAAAAATTCCAACTGCACCAGCACAATATGTGTTCTGTGTACACAGGAGTTTTTTTGCAGCACACATTTTGACTTGACAAAGATGGAGAAGCACAGACAGGTGATATAAATAATCTCAATGAGATCGCTGTTCTGCTCAAGTACAGAAAAAACACTCACTTTATTACGTACACCTGTTTAATTTCTTGCTAACACAAATATCTACCCAGCCAATCACATGCAACAACTTAATGCATTTAGGCAGACATGGTAAAGACGACTTGCTGAAATTCAAACTGTACTCTGACGACTTCCACAGTGGACAGATCTCAATCCAGTAGAGCACCTTTGTAATGGGGTGGAACAGGAGATTTGCATCATTGGTGCACAGCCAACAAATCTGCAGCAATTGCATGATGCTGTCATGCCAATATGGATCAAAATCTCTGAGTGATGTTTTCAGCATGTTGTTAAATTTATGCCATGAAGAATGAAGGCAGCGAGGTGTACCTAGTAGCCAGTGAGTATATCGAGAAAGGTAAAAAATTCAACATTGGGTAAAGTAAATACTATTTTATGCTACCTAAACAATAGAATTAATGAAGCCTGTATGTGGTTCAGGTAGGTGTGGGAGTCCGTGCCTAATTTTCTGTCCGATTGCCATCATCCCTGCCTAACACATCCCTAATCAGGTGCAGCTTTAAAATCTAGCTGTTCCTATTGATCGCTTGCCCCCAGATCTAAAAAATAATCTCCTCCACCTCCCCAACTCCTCCTGAATTTAGCTGAATAAACAACAATATACTGTATAAAACTCCAAAGCATACTTCTGTATGGG
>JAQQAE010014921.1:0-12218 GCA_029823295.1 Pseudamia nigra
AAAAGTAATAAAATTTCAAATAAAACAAAATCGTTTTTGGGTTTGGTTTTTTTTTTTTTTTTTTTAACACAGTGGCGGGTCATTTTGACCCAAGGACAACAGGAGGGTTAATTAACCCTTTACTTTATAACTATATTTATCTTTGAATCCATTTTACCTGCTGATAGATGAGAAAGTTCGAGATGAAGTGTCTCGTATAACGATCAGTCCTGCAGCGAAGTGAGGTTAGAAGGTCGTCTCTGGAGGAAATTCTTCTACCCATGTAAATACAAAATACAGTATATCCAACAAAAGAAGATCCAACATTCATTATGGAAGTTAATGAATGAAAAAATAGCACCATTCACTGAGAAAATGACAGGGCATCTATGCAAGGTCTGAAATCCTCTCCAGTGTAAAGCACTGTGCATTAATTGTGCTTTTAAATCAGTGGGATTGTATTGGTACCGAGAACCAAAAGCGTCCTTCAGCTGGGACAAAACGGGTAGAAACTTAAAGTATCTTACAGAAAACCTGCCAGTGAGCAGGTTATGTTCACAGAGTAAGTTTTCACATGTGATAGATTCAGGGTCTGACTTCCTGTATCTCTCTTTCTGGAACAGAAAACCCCGAGTTACCCTCATTTCAGGGTTAACATAGTCACATAACCCGCTTTCTGGAATACCCCCCTGCTCCGTCCTCCCAATTTTCTCCACTATGTCTACCTCATATTCACACATAAGTGCAAACAGTTTCTTGAACTCTGGTTGTTAACATTGTGGGGCGTCAGTGATTTGAATCTGTCATTTTGTTGAGGTTGGCGTTGCTTCTGAAACTCCCTTTACACAGGAAGCCACCTTTGTGCCTCAATTTTCCAAGTCACCGTTGGAGGCTCAAAGGAGGCTGAATTTTCACCGTGGGTTGTTCAAAGATGGTTTACACATCGCCATGGACGCCATGGTCACTGTAAATCTTGGAACATGTTCAAAACAGTTGCACAAAGGTCGCTGAGCAGGTTGGTTGCGCAAAGGAGGCATAAAGTAGGCATAAGCATTGCTATGATTGAATGGAGGCACAGTGGCTGCCCATTGGTCACCAATGCTGGCACAAAGGAAGCACAGAGGAAGCACAGGGAAGTAGGCGGGTGTCTCAGTGGACACAGAGGACGCTCATAGGTCGCCATGAAAATGCGCAAAAACTGCATTTTTGGTGATTCAAGGATTGCTGCTGCAGTTACACAGACACTGGATTTTCTGGGTTTCAGCGACCATTGAGCATTGGCCATTTTTTGGGTCACTCAAAGGTGGCAGAAAGGTCGCCATCCTCTGAAATGTGGCGTTCCGTGGCAATTATATATTGTTTTGCAATTGGAAAATTCATTACAATAAGGGAAAAACAAACAGGGATGTTTTCTTGTTTCCTGGTCAGGGACTACAAAATTTGATTGGCTTATATCGACATCAGGATGAAAATGGTCAGAAAGATATAACAGTATATAAACAATAACTTTCAGATGATGATTTGTCAGTATAAAGCTCAGAAAGTCATCTATTTTTGTGCATTAGAATTTCACTACATTTTTAAGTGAAGTTTTTCATGGTGGATAAATCTGTGAAAATGTGGACATTATGACAAACAGCATGATTTTTTTTTCCCCTCAATCATTTTCAGTCCCATTCATACACTGATTTTTTTTTTTTTAGAAGTCAACCTTAAAAAGTTAGTGAACCATTGGATTAAGAATGGAATAATATGTCATAAAGGATTTTCTTTTATTATTTCCTAGAGCATCCAATTTGCGAGAGAGCCAATGACTGACCATGAAAATAAACATGTTTGAATTTAATCTTCCATAATAAAAACACTTTGTTATAGGTTTTGAAATGTATTTTGCTGCCTTGCAGGTAATCCTCTTAAATGAAAGCCCCCTTTTCATCTTTTATTCTACCGTCGTATAAATCGAGTAACAAAGAACAGAAATAACAATCAATAAATGTACTGTTCAGTTGAACGTGCACCTTCATTGGCCTGTAGCCATGTTCTGTGAGAACAGGCAGACTATGGTGTAGATGTATGTGCTAGGATTTTTAATCACAGGCTCATTAAAAATTAGGGATGGCTTTTCTATTTCAGAGTTAGTAATAAATGCTTAAAAATAATCCCTTAATGTAGTGTAATCCCTATGGCAGACTCCATGAAATGTGACCTGTTTCCCCTATAGATTAACATGCTCATTCTAAGGCAACAAAACCCTATGATTAATGTTTCAGGATAAACACTGGCAGATCAGCTGTTACATAGTCCTAAATCCTACACACTGAATCTTTGAAAGCCTGTACTGACAAAATCCATTTTAATTGGGTATTTGGGTTGAGTTACTACGCATCTGTGATGTAAAATAAAAGCTGTGAAAATATGAACTTGCCCAGTCGAGCCAGGTCTGGGAAGTCCACACAACTAAAAGGACAACAAGCCATTTTGAAATGTTGTGATTTGTGGCATCACAAGTCATAGCCAAACTTAAACGCATTAGTCCTGTCTGCATGAGCGAATAGAACTCTAATTTTTAAAACATCTCATATAATTTTGCTTGGCGATGATGTCGTCCTGGGAATTGTCTGCTGTTCAGCCAAACAGAGGCTTTCTGATGATCCTTCACAGTGAAATCAGTGCATCTGGTGGAGTTTCAGGAAAAACTCTTTGAAAACTTAGGAAAAAATGCTGCAGACATAACTGTAAGTGTTGCGCTTTGGGACAGTTGAAGACATGACATTTAAGCGCCGTCAAAATACACCAGTGCCTGAAGATTCTCTGCTTGTGACATCAACGAAAGCCACTTGATGACTTTAACAGGACCTTTTTAGCAGAGTCCTGAGGATGAAATTTCATTGGATTGCAGCAGATGATTCAAACACACTGTACCTTAATAAAACTGTCTGACATTTTTGGCAATAAATATATAGTTACAGCTAGCAGCAAATTGGCTGTACTTTACTAAAAATGGGTAAAAGGTAGCTAGGACATTTCTTGGCTGGACACTCGGAGCTTTGTCAAGACAGTAGCCGCCCTTTTAGACATGAGTGTGGATTTTTGTTAACATTTAAACAAAGGTAAAAAAAAAAGACGTTAGCTGTTTTGAGCACTGTATAGCACTTACAATGAATTAAGCCCAAGTAGCACAAAGTAAGAGTTGTTTTCAGTTTTTAATCTGTTCCCTATAGATCCCATGCTAAGTGGACAGTATCATCAGTTCTATTCAACTATCTGTAGGATTTGTAAGAGTAATTTTACTGTTTTCAAACCATAAGCACAAAACTATATATCTCATTATAGACATTGGGCCTCATACAAGAAACCATTTACGAACAAATTTTCACTTTTATAGTATCCTACATATTTTGTTAGGACCCATTGATTTGTAGGATTCACCAATGTTTTCTTATTTTTGCTGTTACTCCAGATATGACAACATTTTACGACCGGTTGAGGGCTCTTTTACCAAGATTTTACTTTTACCAGGAAAACGTCACAGCCCAGAAGGATTTGTTCAATGCACAGAAACACGTTTTAAATTTTGAAAAACACAGAAACACACAATACAATCTAATTTGGATTATTTTATGTTTTACAGGATTCTTTATGATTGATAATTACATTTGTGGTTGAAAAATATCTAATTCCTCAATTAAACCCAGTTAAGATGAGGATAGGGGCAGGGGTGGAAAAATCCACTGGACATTTGAGGATGAGGAGCTCAGAGGTTTTTATTCTGTCAGTGTGTGTTTGAACAGCTGTCATCCTCATCTGTGTTGCAGTGTGTGCGTTTACACACACAGTGAAATACAGATGGAGACTTGATACATGTAAACTTGTCGGACTGAACCTCCTCAGAACATAAACAACAGTAATTTATGTCTCCGTCATTTCTTTCTCTTGTGTGTTATTTGGTTGGAATGTTGGTCACTTTAGTCTTAGTCTTACTTTAAACCTCAATTCATTTCCTATGTCTGTCAGTAATTCAGGTTAGAAATGACCCTGGTGAAGACACGTAGTCCAAACACTGACCCAAAGTCAGCTGGTTGCACACGGTACCACACCTGCCCTTTTATGGTGTTTAGTGGGTGTCACATGCATAAATTACAAACAAGCGGCCATGCGGGTTCCATTCACAATCAAATGAGATTCAACATTCAGTGCCCCTGGGTAAGAGCAGATTTGGCAGTACTAACGTTTGGTTGATGTTTTTTCTTAATGAAAAAAGAAGACAAAATATATCAGAAATTTAAGAGAATGTTGCTGCGTGCGGCCCAATGTCACATACGTGGCTTTCTGTTTGTAGTCTTTGTGAGTGTGTACTTTCACAGTTTTCTGTCTCAACAGTTTTACACTGAACAACAATGTTTTATACTTGTAAGGTCATCTTTTACATTCACACATGATATGTGCAAATGGTGGCAGAATTCCACTGGGAGGCTTTTTGCATCCCAGTGGAATCCAACAAGCATTCCACTGGGATGCTTGTTGGATTCCATTCTGCCCCTTGTCACTGACTATAATACAGTTTTTTCTCCAAAGTTAGGTCCCATGGGTCAAAACCAGAAGGGGCGTGACTTAAGCTCTCTATCAACAGGCATGAGAATATATACTTACTGGGGAAAAAAAAGACATAAAACGATATATTTAAACCCTAAGCGTAAAGAATATCCCTCTGTCCAGACTATGTTAGCCGAAGCTAAGAGTTGTGTTTTTGATATGCTTTTACAGAGATGCCTCAGGACCTGCTAGATTCCTTATGGTGACAGAAACAAGGCAATTAGAGAATATTCATACAGACGCACCCCCCTCACACACACATATCCATACACACTTTAAAGCCTTTGGAATCTTTCCTCACAGTCCCCACAGTGAACACACTCTCACCACTATGCATTTGCGAGCCTTCACATCGCTGCCAATCTGCACACTCAAACACACACTCACTTTTTTGTCCAGGCGTGATAAAGATCTGGTGAAGGTCGTGAGAGGGATCTCATTCTCAGCAGAGATGAGCCCGCTGATAGTGTCAGTCCTGTGGGCAGATTAGGCCAGTCTGATTTCTCTGCCGCCCCAGTCGTCCCAGTGGTGTCATAGCTGCAGCGCTGATGCTATCTCGCCCCGCCAGCCACGATGACCCTTCAAGTCTGTTAAAGATTCCATTTTACTGCGTGTCACAGTGTGAAGAGGACGGTGCTGTATGGATGTCTGAAAATGAGCTTCTAGTTGAGGGTGTGTGAGCGTTTGTGCATTTCTTTCATTCGCTCTTTAAAGCCTGGGAAATCAGAAACCGGAGTTTTTTGAGGCGATGCTTCGGGGCCTCAGCCAATCAATCATAAGAGCATTTAAATAAGGATATAAAAACAAAATATCAGTGTCCAAAATAGTAACCAAATGTTAACATTTATGTGCATTTCAAAGATTTCTATAAAGGTGTTGACAAAACGAAATGTGTTGATTTGCTTTTGGTTTTTCAAGGGCCTATTTGTAACCTTAACAAGTTCTCCTTTCACATTGAGGTGTCGTACCTTGATTGATTCAACTGCAATCATTGTCAGTGTGACCTGGGATCATATTCTGATATGAGGTAATGTAAACACAGAATAGTGTAAAATCCAGTTAGTTCAGCTTCCTTAATAAAGGCTTGTAAACTGATTGTACTTGAAGAAAATGAGTCCAGAAAGCCATTCTCAGTCATCTTTGTCATGAGTTGAAGATGAGTTGGAGCATTATTAAACTGACTGGTGAAAGGATGGTCGCACATCTGTATTTGGCTGTTTGCCATTTTCAATTCCTGCCCTTTTTATTTTTTGTTTTTTGTCCTGTGTTTCCTTGTATTATTACGTATTCACAGCCAGTGATTATTTATGATCGACTGAAGTTGCTGGACATCAGAGCCTTGATTGCGGGTGCTCATACTCCGGTTACGGCTCGGCTAGAACCCAGGAGCACACACAATGCTCTTCGATGGTAAGGTGAGATTTCCGAAGCGTTTATTGCCTATCGATGGAGGAAGCAGAGTGCGGAATCTGGGTTGACGGAGACACCTGAAGAACGATGCTGTACGGGACAGATGAACAGGACGGGACTGCAGGAGGAAGACGGTGGCTGGAGCCGGAATCCAGATACTATGGAAGACGGAGAAAAAGGATGAGGGATCGGCCAGGTTTAACAATTTACTTATCGTATAGGAAAGGCTGGAACCAGACAAACTGTTTCTCAGTCTACGATCTGGCCGAGTAGTGGAGTTGATGCCTGGTACGAGGGTAATGAGTGGCAGCTGGTGGACTCGGCTCCTGCACACTTGTCTTTACTCTGAAATTACAAACACACTCCCACACACAGGGATGGACAACTAGGAGGAAGAGGAAGAAGCAGATGTCATGACAACCCCTGAGGCAAGAAGCTTTCATGAAACTTGACATCTCCAGCTTCCTGAGGGAACGTGGAACCTGGGCTGTTGTTTCCACTGGAGAAAGTCCACCAAGAGCCTGGGAAGACGGGCGGGTACTGCAGCGAAACGTACAAGTCTTGCTCGCATCTTTTCTTACTCTCCCTGCGTAAATCCTGTCTCTGGGAGAAAATTCAGTTCTACCCTGGCTGTCACTGGTCCCCGGTACGAGGCTGTCATATCTGTGACCTGTTTCCCGGATTTGCCATGTTAGCTGATCATCAGACGCTCACCGGTGAGGAGAGGGTTGGCTACCTGGTACCTGCGGCCTTTGGCACAGGCATCTATTACCAGCAAAACTGAAGCCAAGACCATTAAGTTAGCTCTGCTGAATCCTGACTTTTTTAGCAACAAATCATTCATTTTGACTGATCAGTTCACCGGCAGAGACTTGGACTTTCTTTTCTTACTGAGACTTGGCAAAGGGATGACAACTAAATGTTGCTGAATGAACTTGGTCCACTGGAGTGTTTGTTTATCTGCACCCCTGAAGCCACAGAATGAGGAGGGGTTCTGGCTTTGGTTCACATGGACTGTTTTTCCATTACAAGGGTGAGCTCTGGATCTTTTTCCTCATTTGAACTTTTAGTTATTAAAGTGGGATGTTTTAACCCAGTTTGTTGTGTTTTGAATTATTGTCTCCCTGGTGATGGTTCCTTTCTGCAGGGTTTTTATGACTTTCTTGCATCAATCATTAAATTTGAAAGGATTTTAATGCTTGGTGATTTTAACATGGTTGTGAGTGATTCTACAAATGGCTTTGCAGCACATTTTATGAATGTCACTGAATCTTTTACTTTTTCCTAACACGTCAGCAGCTCTACTCATGTTAAGGGCAATACATTAGACCTGGCATTCTCACTTGGTCTGTTTTGAGGAGCTGCCAATAAGTGATCATGTGTGTATTCTTTTTAATTTGTCTTTTAATACCCTTCATTCATCTGATAAGCATGATAAAGGTGGGTGCATCTTAAATGGCCTTTCTGCTGAGAATATATCTTTAACTTTTGATTACAACATGGTACTGTTGTTTAACAATAATACTGATGCCAACGCACTAGTGCATTATTTTAATTCACATTGCTGTAACAGTTTACACAATATTGCGCCTTTTAAATCCTGTAATGTCCCTGTTGTTGATTCTAAGCCTTTGTCTACAACATTTACTGTTTTCGACTGACCTGCCGGACAGTTGACCAGCTCCGGATGTATGCCAAGGTTCAGGTCCGTCGTCTTTATTTTAAACTTTTAAATAAGTTCAAGGCAATGGTCAAGAAGGCCAGAGCGTTGTATTTCGCTGACCTCATCTCCTCTAATAAGAGAAAACCTAAGGTTGTTTTTGACACCATAAATAACCTGTTCTAATTATGTTCTTTGATAGTGACTGTGCCGATTTCCTGTTATTTTTTTTGGGGACAAGGTTGCCAGTATCAGGGCAGGTAAAACACCAGCTCTTTTCTAAATTAAGAAATTTGGGTGTTATTTTTTCCTTGGTCTCCTACTCAGATCTGGAAATGACTATTCATGACTGGACGACTGTAATTCACTGGTAACATGTCTAAATAAAGTATCTCTGGACCGTCTTCAGCTGGTGCGGAACACTGCTGCTAGACTGTTGAGTAGGACGGACTAATACAGCCACATCGCTCCTGTCTTAGCTTTCTAGCATTGGCTTCCTTTTAGTTTGAGGATCCAAAACAAGGTACTTGTCCTCACTTTCAGTTGTTCAGAGTTGTTCACAGCCAGGCACCTGAGTATCTGTTGGACTTGCTTCCTTTGCATTGTCCGGGTTGGTCCCTGAGGTCAGCCAACCAGAACTTGCTGGCAGTCCATCGCACCAGGCTCAAAACCAATTTTATTTTAATGTGTCAACAATGATGTCGGATGATAGTTGGCATATTTACGAGCCGGATGTAATTCACAAACAATAAGATAGTGATGAGGTTTAATAAAGTTCTAATTTACTTATTGCTTTCATCCACATTTTTCGTCCATCAGAGTCTTTTTTACAGTTGGAAATGTGGATAGAACTAATACCCGTGCACATGTACACTGCTGGATAATACTAAATGTTATGGTGTAATTATGTTGCTTTTTCCACCATTGTAGCTTATAATGACCAGCTGAAATTAAAAATCCAGAAAATCTGCACGTGCACAGAAGAGATGTGCAACTCACTGATTTAAGTTGGGCTTAACTATCATGACATTTCCTGAAATTTAAAACTGCTCGTTTATCTTTATTTGAACAATAGCCTGACATGTTAACCGTGCTCTGTCAACTCCGTCATATCAATGTAGCGTTTTAAAAACTCATTCTTAACACACAAACACATTAGAACAAGGCTACTTTTTGAACTTTTAAAATTCACGTTCACCTGTCTGCCAGAGAACACAATACAACACATGTATGGAAGTATGCACCTTCAGCCTCAAAACACACTCGAACTCAATGTGTGATTAGTTGAAACGAGTGCCTTCTTAGTCTAACAATTTAAAGTGTCCGGGTTCCTACTGTTTTCTTGAAATTATTTTTCAGGGCATTTTTAGCTACTACAATGTGACAGACAAGTTATGACGTCATACATGAATACAACTCACAGACCAACACTAACAACACTCTTCAACAGAAAGTCAGTACTTTTGTCTCTAGGTGGTTCTTTGGAAACAAAAGTACCAAAATTTCAAAAAATTCAACGTAACAAAAATGAACAATTTTAACACACACACATATAGCTACAATAATTGCCCAGGACAACTTAAGCTCTTCCAGGAAATTTGACTTTTTTCCCTCCTTGCCCATAACTCCATAACATTTTCCAGGCGTTCCAGATTTTGCAAATGTCATGAATTCTTTACATGCCAACTCAACAAGAAGAAGAAGACAATATAAGATATAGATTTTCTTATATTGAGGACAAAGAACTCAGTGTGGTTCGTGCAGCGAAGTGTTGGCACATTTTCAAACAAAACACCATCCGCTCAAACATGAATGTGTTGAGCACTTCAGGACCTGAGAGAACAGACACTCCTTGCATCTTACCAGGTGGCACGTTGTATTGTGAAGCTAAAGAAGCCCCACACCGTTGCACAGGACCTTATCGTACCTACAGCTGTGGACATCATCAGATAAACGAAGAAATGAACTTATGTCAAATGACACAGTTAGTAGCTGAATTGAAGAAATGTCAGAAGACATGAAACAACAGACGACAGCTCGGATTAAGGCAAGTGGCCATTTTGCCTTGCAAATGGATGAATCTACAGACATAAACAAAG
Source organism: Pseudamia nigra (assembly GCA_029823295.1). Lineage (NCBI taxonomy): Eukaryota > Metazoa > Chordata > Actinopteri > Kurtiformes > Apogonidae > Pseudamia > Pseudamia nigra. The sequence goes on from JAQQAE010014921.1 coordinate 9,742, forward strand.
CAGTTTTACGAGGCGTGTGGGACGGGGACTTACAGGAACAGTTTCTCTGCACAAGAGAGCATGATTGCAGTGGAATTTTTAGCTCCGTGGACTTGTATTTGAATTCACTGGGCCTAAGCTGGGACATGTGTTGGTATCACAGCTGATGCCGCTGCCTCCATGACTAGAAAAAACTCGGTGTACACTTGAGAAAGCTCTGAATGCAACTTGGAACCATTGTTTTTTGCACCAGGAGGCCCGAGCAGCAAAGGATATGGTACCTTTCTTCATGGAACATTAACAGACGTCATCCAAGTGGTAAACAACATAAAGGGTAATATAAAGAACACCCAGTGTTTTCAAAATCTGATATGCGAGGACATGGCTCTGTTGGAATGCTACTACTCCAGGACCCGAGTCAGAGGGGCGACATGCAAAGAATGTGGGAGAAATAGTTACTTCAAAACCCACATTCAACACTAACAGCGAAACAACTAGTAGCTCAGCGTTCCATCATCCACAAATGGCAGCTACTATCACAACTTCAGATTGATGATGTGCAACACAAATGCTGAGACCAGGGAGAGCCAGGACGCCAGGTCAGAGGGGAGTTAACAATGACTCCCCATCCAGTACGAAGTACGAAGCCCCAATAAGTGCAACCACCCCGACACCAGTTAAAGAGGCAAAGTGAGGCACCATCACAAAGTCTCATAGAAGACGTCAATACAGTATTGAGAATATTTTCTACATCAAATACCACTGAAACCAACGAGCTGATACACACTTCAGCAGCAGTGATCCTTGAGATGCTTGGCTACCGTAAGAGCAACCATGAGAGACAATACCCCCCATAGAAAAGCCTCCAAAGAAGGTTGGAGGCTAAAATCAAGGCAGCACCAAGAGAAGTGAGCCTGAAGCTCTGGAAACAGCCAAACAAAGGCTCCAAGCCTTGGCCAGCTGCCTGAAGAGGTACACGAGAGAAAGTGAAGCCAGACGAATAAACATAGTTCTCAACCCAACCAGCAAAAGTATACGCTCAGTGGCAGGGTAACAGTAGCAGAGCAGACCCACCAAGGCTGGAAACTGAACAGTCCTGGAAAAGCATCTGGGAGAAACAGGCATCACACAACAGCAATGTAGTGGCTGGTGGCTCTGAGAGAGGACCACAGCGACCTGCCTGAACAGAGTCCAGTCACCATCACAGTGACAGACATCCAAGAAAGAGTCAGGTATGAAAAACTGGACCGCACCAGGCCCTGACGTGATTCAAGCCTACTGGCTAAAGAAACTCACTGCACTCCATGAGCGCCTGGAAATGAACCAGCTGCTCAGGGATGGGACTCACCCCGAATGGCGAACCAAAAGGGGCACAATCCTGATCCTGAAGGATCCCTCAAAGGGCACAGTCCCATCCAACTACCGACCAATAACCTGTCTCTCCACAACATGGAAGCTCACGCCAGGCATCATAGCTACGCATTTTGCTGCTTCTTCCATTCACTTTTGTTCAATTTTATTGTGGTTCATTTTTGCTAATTCTGTTGTTTGTCTTTAATCAAAATCACAATATATTTGATATTTTGTAGCTTATTTAGTTCTTTTCCGCTGTTCTGCTCAGACACTTGGTAGAAAAGACATCCTGTGCTAAATTTACTTGAGCACTATTCACCTCTGACCCCAGAGATGAGTGTGTGAAAATCCCAGTCGGCCGGTAGCTTTTCCTCAGACAAGCCCATCTGTTACAAACAACCATGCCATGTTCAAAAGCATGTAAATCACCTCACTTACATCCTGACACTGTCTACATGCCTAAACGTACTGAATTGCTGCCGTGTGATTGGATGATGAGATATTTGTATTAACAAGTTGTGTTAACAGGTGTACCTAATGAAATGCCCAGTGAGTGTATATTATAAATGATATATAGTACGTGGTAATCCTTTCCTAATGGATCACGTTGGTTGTAAATTTGATAAAAGGGCCTCTCTGGTGCTTATGGATTGGCAGGATTGACAGGATTAAAGTAGAAAGAAATGCTCAGAATTGTTTATATTCTCTAGCACTGCAGTGTTGGATTATAGTACAATAATCCCTTTGCGTTGGCTTGTGTTTTTTTTTTCTTTTTCTGCCTTATTTCCACACTCATTCAGCCTGTTTCATGTCAAAGAAACAGCTTTAATGGTATGAACATTATTTAGTCTCATTGAGATTTTTTGAAATTTAAAACAAAGTCAACTCATACCTCTGTCTGATTGTAGTACGGCCGACAACAAGCCACAACTGGAGATTCATTGAAATAATCTGTCCTTCCAGGGGTATGATTTGTTCCCCATGTGAGGCCAACGGAAAGACAGTGTGAGGAGACCAAAGAGTGATGCCACAAGTGGCCAAAAAAAAGGTCACCACCTGCATTTAACGAAGCAAATAGGTCGGAGCCTCCCATTGGATAATTTCTACATGGGTGATTATGTTTCAGCTGGAAACAAGTGATATAA
>JAQQAE010014922.1:0-12218 GCA_029823295.1 Pseudamia nigra
AAAAAAGCAGTTTCTCATTTCTTTGAACAAGTTGCAAATGCTTTGGTACATCCATGCAAATGATTATGTACAATTCTCTGCTGTTTCCTACATTGTCTATCGCTTGTATCATGTTGATCAAAATGTATCATAATTGTCTCTGTTGAATAGTCTCACCCTCTACAACATTTAGGCATGAGTTCATCACATAAGTCTTTACATGCAAAATGGTTGAACAAGTTGTCATAATACGTCAAGCATATTTCTATACATTTCCATTAGACTTTTTCCCAAATCTGTCTTGAATTGGTAAATTGCTCCCAGGTGAATCTTGACTTTCTCTAACGAAGGGAAATGTGTGAAGCATTAGATCAACCAATGATCAACCAGTTTTCTGAAATAGCTCAAAGGAGTGAACCATCAACTGGACGGGGGCAACAGCCAGAGAAAAGAAGAGTTGGGATGAGTTGGGAGGCAAAACAGGAAGAAGCAGAAGAAGCCGAGGACATATGTGAGTTCCTGATGACTACATTCTCCATCATGGGCTTACACTGGCCGAGGCTGTCTTTTCATTTCTGTCAACAAATTACAGTACAAACAGTAAAAGCATAAATATAAATTTTGTCCAGTCTCTTGCAATCAAACTTATAATTTACAATAATTGTCAGCAAAACTTTAGCCATATTTTACATAAGAACATCTCTCCAGAGCATTGTCATACTGACAATATGACAAAGCAATTTGACTGTCTTATCCTTACACAATGACACAAGGACCTGTCATTCTGATGGCACTCATATATTCATTGACACATATTTACATTTGAGAGATGAACTAAAGATTTTGAGCAAGAGACTGGTTTTTGCAGGTAATCCATGGTTTTTTGCCATTTGTATGAATTGTTTTGAGAAATGCAATCACTGTTCTGCAAATGTCAAGGATGATTCGAGAAATGTACCGGTGACTGAGAAAAACTATAATATGCCGTAGTACTGCACGTGAAAGGAGGTAGAATGTGAACACAGAAGAGGATTGAGATGAGCCACGCAGGCACCGACTTATTGCATCTTTGTGCATGTACAGTATAAATGAACTAAAAATAAATGCAAAAACTTTATAAACAAACTACATTTATAAAGTTAAAAAAGTGTTTGTGTAAAGTACAATTGCAATGCCATCATCTCTCTTATTCGTGCCTGCCAAATTATCACACTACCAGTGTTTCTCGAGTGCCTACAGTTCGCCACACTATTACATTACCTTACTACTTAAAGAAACAATCACAAAATTAAAATATATCAGTATAGTACATGTTTTTCACTTGGCAGTTTTGTTTTGCAGTTGAAAATCCAAAATAAGAAAAAAAAATGCTTTTTTTATATTTATCACTGTAAACCTGATACAGAGATGCTTAAAAATGGTAAAAATATATTCATGTACCACAGTACTTGATATCTGATAAAACAAATGTTAAAAAAGTCAGTTTTTGGTTCCACAATATTATTAAAGCATAAACAAATTACACATAAGGACATTTGTTTTCCTCTTTTCTGTCAGGTGGTGTCACTAATTGCAATGAATGGGACTGTGTTCCAACACTACAGACACCCTTTTATGAAGCCAGACCTTAGACAATAGTAATGTGTTTGTGCATGGTGAAATGCTGAACTCATGCAGAACTGAAATTGAACAAATCTTCCTTGTCTGGTAGACGAGGGAGGAAATCCAACCAGTTCTTCCCTCTGGGGTAATGCACAGATTGATGCTATTTTATACTGCAGTGTCTGCAGACCATTCCCAGAATGTATTGCAACACATGCAGGAGGAGGAGCCAGGACAGCTGGCCAAAATCTATCGAGGGGTGCTATCGATGCAGGAACCCAGGCCACATTGCACGCTATTGCCCAGCACCACCTCTGAAAACCCCAGTTCCCAAGCCAACATTAAAATAAGACAAGGTGGCACAACAGGAGTACTGCCACCCATGACAACATCCACCTCCCTCTCCACATCACAACTACAACTTGATTGACTGGGTCAAGCCCATGGACTGTACATGAACTGTAACATCATTGGGAGCCAGTGTGGAGTCCTCATTCACAGTGGGTCCACCAACTCCCTGATCCAGTCTGGGACCCTGCCTGGCACCACTGGCTCAAGGACTGCAGGGTTGGAGACGCACCAAGCTGGGCATCACTATTGTCACTTGTGAATGCACCAAAATACTGGGAGTAAGGTCCCTTGAGTGGCAGGGAATTAATCACAGAGTTGTCATAATGTCTGACTAGTCAAAATACAAGACCCCTGCATCATTGGGCTGAACCTGCTGGTTAAATGGAAGGCAATGGCAGATGTATTTGCCACCACCCTATACCTGGGCTCTGAAGCAATCGCGCTCCACTCTGTGGGTGCACAAGGACTGCAGTTCTGTTATTTGCCAAGCCAGGACTCCTCCACCCCTGCTCCTGCAACCGAGATGTCCACCACAACACTGCCACCCATCAATGAGTATTCCTCACCAGCTCCACCGTTGCCTGTGTTAGCAGCCAGCAACTCTTTTAATTGCTTGCTTTTTGTAACAAATGAGCAGCAAAACCATGTTGAAAATAGGCCTAGGCCTGATGACACTGAGCTTAGGGAGGGAACAAGTACTAGCACTGCTGAGTAGTAGGTGAAACAGTGTACACAAATGAAGTGCATATATCTGTCTTTAAAATTTTGTTAATGAAAGGAAAATAATTAACAATGTACTGCACCATTATCTCCAGTCTGTGGGCCGGTTGGATATGAAACTCCCGGGCTGAAAAAAGGTTCCAGAACGCCACTACTGTGATGTATAAATAAAAGACCACGCCTACTGAAATACTGTTCTCTGAACTCATCACTGCTGAACACAGCTCAAGTACTTTACACTATCAGTACTTTAGGTCAGTCATTTTAAAGGATGTGGATGAACATGCAATCTGTTATTTTCCATTATATATTTGACTTGACAATACTTAATACAAATGTTTTTACTTTAACATTAAAGATTTGTTTTTGTTAATATTTGTGAATAAAATCAATAAAAGGTCAACCATCCAAAAGTGAACAGTATTTATAGGTGGTGTGTCTGTAAGCCAGGCTCTGGTAAGTATGACCAGAGGTGGGTAATTAATTTACAGAATATTTTTTTTACTTTTACTCAGTTACATTCTTAAAGAGAAAAATGTACATCTACTCAGTTACATTTTGGCTACAAGTATCTATAACCAAGTAAGTTGCCAATAATAAACTAAGTAATCATGTAAATTAAAATGAGCAAAATCAACAAAAGTAGCAAAAGTAACAAAATTCACAAAATAATGAAATGAGCAAAATAAGCAACAAAATTACCAAATAAAAATGAATAATGAAATTTACCAAAAAAATGAACAAAATCACTACAAATGATCAATATAAACACTAAAATGTATTTGAGTAAATTAACAAAAAACTGATATAATCAAAATAAACTATAAAATGAGCAACAAACAAAATGTGTTTAGTAAAATTGAACAAAATTAAAAATATTAAAAACTCATCAATACACATGAATATAAACAAAGAGCAAAAATGAAAAAAATAAGTAAATTAACAGAACATGAACAATTTAAACAATAAAACAAGCAACAATAGATAAAATGATCAGAAGATAAAACATGAACAAATTAAAGATCAAATTTGAAAAAAAAATCCAAATAACTGACAAATAGGGTGATTGGCGTAATAATTTATTCCACACATTTTCAATTTACAGAACTTCATTTATCTCTGTCCAATCCTGACAACCAATATAATCAAGTATTTTACTTATGTGCTGTTTAGAATAGGAAGCAGGTACTCGCTTACTTTGAATTGCACAGGTCATTTCACAATAACGCAACAGCACTTTATCATACAGTTGTATATTCAATATATACACATAAATTTTCATTTAACTTAAAACATTTTCATACAGGGAAGACGAGCACATCACACAAATACCAGACAGATCTCATTCTTTCATATTACTACTTTTTTTTTTTTTACAATTTAAAAAAAAAAAAAAAAAAAACTGCAATGCAATCACAAAGGGAAAGAATGAAGTGTAAGAAGAGACAATGTCACGTGGAATGATATGAGCTGCTAGGTTAAAAGAAAGAGCTCTCATTTTTCTCAGTGTACACCTCAGTGAGTGCGGACTCATAGCCTCGTAATGCAGTGGTGCCACCAATGCGATATTTCTGTCCATTATTCGCCAGTGTAAACCAAGGAGTGATACAGAATTAAGCCTCCAACGAGCTGTCACAGTTTGTTTTCAACTAAACAACACCTCACACGTAACACTAATATTCACTGGAGGGTACAAGGATATAGCCGGGGGGTGGGGGGCGGTAGCCAGGATTTAGTCCATCCTGATCTTCTGGTTGGTCATCCTGTAGATGATGCTGTCATATCCTGGGTCCATGTTCCACAGGTTGTAAGCGATGGCAATAACAGCGAGGGCTAGCGCGATCATGAGCCACAGTACTATGTTGAAGATCACAGCGTACTGGAAGTTGTACTTGTATGCCAGGTTGTATGAGCTGCCTGGGTTACTCTGCAAGGAATTTACAATATTGCACAAACACAAACAGTTATGGAAAAGATCCCGCTGTAGAACATGCACGTAATACATCAACCTCCATGACTATTCTACAGACGTGTTTTATATAACTTCATGGTATTCAAGATGCTGTACTTTGTGACACTCATACAGATAAAATACCAGCAAACTATTCTGCAAAATGTCACATTCCAGAAGACACATTTTTCCATAATTTTACAAGTTTAGTTTTTCCTTTAACACAAGTTACTCTCATTTTGTGCCTGTGCTGAAGTAAGGGTAGCCATTTGCTTCAACAGACTCACTGACCTGAACAATATTTTCTCTGAGATTAGAACAAACTGCACTTGAGGCTTTCATTGATAAGAAAGATGTGTTTGTTCTCCATCATTCAGTGCATTTTTCATTTCATTTTTCTGACTAGCTGTAGATCAAACCAGTTGCATCCAGAGGCAATTCGGTTTGCAATCCCTGGAAACTGACAATGAATTTGGAGCCTCAAGATGAAACCTCATTTGTGAACTGGTCAAACAGTGTCAGGGACTGGAACAAGGATGTTTATGGTGTTTCTGGGCACAAAACACCCCTAGAGTCAAATAAGTCAATGTGAAAGGCAGAACCAGAACTGCTGTATTTACCGTATTTACATGAACAAAGTGCATGGAGAAACAGAAAGATTGTGAGGTTTAAGTTCGATTTGAGCCAATATGAGAAAAGTACTGACTAAAATTCTAAGCCCCTAGTTCATATGTCAACTACCATTCCTACTGACAGTGCAGACAGAAACATAAAAAGATCTTTATGATATTAAAGTTCTGTTAGAGCCAAGGGAGCTTCCTGGAACTACGTGGACCAAACATATTAATAGTATTAATTAACAAATAAATATACAGCACTGTGAACAAGTTTTAGGCCACCTTTTGTTGTTTGTTATCTTGTCTTATCTTGTCATCAATTTTATTATGACAGTACACAAGACAGTACAAAAATTAATAAACCTAATCCTGAAGTCACTTTGGGGGAGTATGTTTTGCTTTGTCATTTTTTGTAGGATTAAAAATAAAACTTCACAAAGTAAATGCACAATATACACAAAAATTTGAGCTAAATGGCTTCAACAGGTAAAAATCCATATTCAGCGCAACATCCATTCCTGTGGCAAAAAAAACATCCAAACAATGAGAACCACTTGTGTTGAATGAAACCTAGTTAACGTGTACTGGACCTATTTTTTCTGCCCCAAACAGTTCACAACATTTTAAGGGAAAAGCAAGATAACACTTAATACTGATAACTGTGATAATGTTTATTTTTATATTTCCTGTGTCTTCTGGTTCCATTGTGACTAAAAATGCATGGGCGTAGTCACTATAATCTTCTAATAACAACAAGCCCAAGATGGCCTACGGCTTTTGCACAGCACTGTAGATTTATAATTCGGTCACACTTTGACAACTACTAAAATTGACTGTTTGCTCAGTCCGGCATCTGACTTACAATCTGTTTCGATTCCAGAATTGAACGAGACTTCCGTGTCAAAGGAGCCTCAAAGGTTTTCACCGTCACAAGCTCCACCACAGCATTGTTTCCGTACAGGCTGTAAATACCTTCTCCAAACTATGACGAGAAAGGTGAGTGGTTAATGGCAAAGATTAAACTACCTAATGACAAAAATGTGTTAATAAGGCTAGGTAAGATTTGCCACTTTACCTTCTGGAGGACAGAGGCAAGAATGGCAGTGGCATCACGGTACTGAGGGGAGTCTTGTCCATAGAGGCGACTCAGCTCTTCCAGACCGGACAATTCCAAGGAGTACAGGTCAGGAGAGTGGTCCTTTGCCAAATGTCTGTGTCTTTGCAGCTGCAGATGGAAAAACAAAGGCATCCGAGTCATACTGTGATAAATCGGTTCATTTTTAAAAGAAGAAAAAATAGACAAAGTGGGACAACTTACCAGAGCTGTGATATCATGTAGCACTTGGACCTCAGACAGGAAGAGCAAATCAGCCTGAGAAAAAAAAAAAAAAAAAAAGAAAGAAATAAGATAGTATCAAGATGATGCAACAGTGGCCCTAAACGAGAAAATTAACAAAGCTGTAGCCTTTCCACGTTAGAATTTTCATTTCAGAATATAACATATATAAGCTTTGTTCCATGTTAAAAATGACAACTTTTGTAAACCAACCTCTGCATTCCTGCTGAGGGCGTTGAGTGGCAGAGAAGCCAGCACAGAGCCTTCCTGGGAGAGACGTGCTCGAATTTGCTGCAAAGTGACTGGAAGGTCCTCAAACACAGCGTTGGCTTTGCCCAGCATATACAGCCTCTGAGAGAAACAAGAGACAGGAAAAATAACAGATGAGACCCTGAGGAGAGACATCACAGATTACAGGTATACCTTATTCAGCTTCAGTGTGTAGCCTTTGTTACTTCTTCACTAGGGGCCAGCTGCAGCACCACAGGGGTATCCTCAGCAAACAGAGAGTGCACTGTCTCTGCGACGCTATCCAAAGTGAAGGGGACAGGCTGCAAGGGAAATACACAGAGAGCCAACTCATTTACATTCCTGCCTTCTGTTGCACCAGTGCATTTATTTCATGTACAAAACATTTCTGTAAGGCTGACTCACATTCTCCATGGGGTAAGAGGCCACTGTCTGAGGGAGTTCCAGGCTATCGACTCCTCTCACTACTACCAGGACATTCGCCCGGGGACGCTGAAACAATGGACCCGCCTGGAGGCCCGGCCACGACAGATCCTGTGCAAGTGAACACTGTGTAAACAGAAGGCTGACAAGCTTCCTGTGACATTTGGCACAAACAAATGAAAAGATGTATATATTCTGGACTAAAATATTAGAAGCATAAGAGATGATTGACTTTTGACCACAGTATAGTCACATTCTTTGTATTACGCATTTTTACAACTGACACGTCATAGATTATTAGTAAACAAGGAGATTGATAACCAGTAATTGGAAGAGATATCCACTTGTAAAAATGCAAATCTAAAAATAGATAAACTTTAACACAAAACTGTGTTGAAATGCACTTCAACTATAGGTAAAATCAATAAGCAATATATTACAATTCAATGATATACTGTATCAAAATTAATTTCTTATAAATAAGTGAACAAAAAATAACTTTCCTTCTTCCAGTATTAGTAGACTCATGAAGTCTAATCAACCAGAAGAAGCAGAGAAAAATAATAAAATATATAATAATCAAATAATCATAAAATGTCATAAAAATGTACACGTTGGGCCAAATAATTGATTATGACAAATAATGTCTAACTACTTTGTCGTATAATATCACTGATTAACTGATAGAACAACATAAAATAGAATAATAATAAGAATATTAGAGCACATACAGTGATTAGTAATACACCTTGTAAAATCAGTGTTTTCTGTCCCACTAAGGAAACTAATCCAGACTACCTAAGAATATCTGCATGACAACAGTCATCATACACACATAATAACCAGAGCATCCCTCTTCTCTTCCATTTGGGAGACGAGCTGAGCCTTGTTGCCAAGGCTGCCTGTCAACATGCTGGCTCCATGTCACACAGATGGCCCAGCTGAAGAGTTATCCAGCTAATACATTTTACTGCATAAACCAGTGCCAGTGGGTGAGACGGAGGCTTGTAAAATCCATCATAGATAAACTGATGCCAGTAGGAACAAAAGGGCAGTTACCTCTTGAACAGAGAAGCCCATGGTTAGAGCCACTAAGTCTGGAATCTTTTCTCCAGAAATTGGCCAATCTCCTTTCTGGAAGGAGACAAATTCTGGAGCCTGCAGGACTGTTAAACTGTCTCCACGGACCACTGTGGAGAGAAAGGACTGTCAACACTGAAACAGACACAGCAAATATGGCTCAAAAAGAAGAAAAAAGTTACTTATAAGATGAAACTTAAATTTCTAAAACTTTGCAATACAACTTGGCTTTATAAATTTGAATCAACATGCCCACAGCAACAAAAAATAACACATCATTACGGACAATTACATCTCAACAATTACATCCTTGTAATAATTATGTAATAACAAGGCTACAGTTTGAAAATCCAGTTCAAGTTGGTTGAGTTGAAACTAAGTAATCAATGTCTTAGCTTTAATAAACACTCAAACAAAATTCAAACAGCAATTGCCAAATTGTTTCTAGTAACCAAAACCAACTCACACAGTTCTATAGTGACATCAGATTTCTTTGGCCCTTAAATTTTATTTTGTTTATACACAAGCAAAAATATTTTGAAGTTTGCTGTTTTACTTAATTTGACTCATAAATGATGTTGAAAATATTTTATCCTATTTTTTGAATGTTCTATTCCTAAACTTCTGAAAACCATTGTCGGAAAGGACGATATAAAAATCTAATAAGTGGTTTTACCAACCTTCACAAAGAAATTATGAAATAATATAAAAATTCACTGTACGGTTTTTGGACACATAATACAATATTGTGCAAAATAAGAATAAACTGCCAGGTGCTCTGCAATAGAGTCAACATCAAACTACAGTACAGTTTAGTGCAAAATAAGTACAAAATGCCTACAAATATAATGAGATTCAAATCACCATGAAGTACAGTAGTAAAGGCTTTGCATTCAAAAGGTACTGATGCAGACCCAAGTTACAATACTGTACATGGGTGTGCAGTAAATACTGTTGAAGTTGGATTAGTTCAAATAGTCTTGAGTCTTTTTTCTGGGGGAATGGTTATTAAGTGGCACTTGCAGAATGTATGGAGTCAGACAGCATTTTCATTTGTCTGCAACAATTGTGTTTGTTGTAGATGGCAAAAAAATCGGGTTGAGTTTGAAATTGTTTTCTGCTACAAATGTTCAAAATGCACTAGTGTGCAACTAAAAAATTACTCAGTGACTATGAAAATGTGAAAACAGATAATGTGGCCACACAGTTAATCAAATCACAATATCTGCCTGGGTAATTATACAGTATAATTGACAAAGGCTGCAATATAATGGTCCAGCTTTAGGACAGTTTAGGGTGATCTCAGTGAATACATGAACTGTGCTGTCTGGAGAAACATTGGATTTAATGAGTAAAGATACGTACTACTTCATACTTAAGTTGAGGAAACACTGCATGCGCAATATATGAATTTCACTGTCAGAATTGTAGCAAGTTATGCAGCCCTTATGGAAATCCTACTCCATACAAGTCAGAAAAAACACAGAGGATGGTATTATAAGTTTCTGCTGGATTGTCATTGTTTTCAAGTATCATCTGGGTTCTGCAAGTTTGTGACAAAGCCATGCATGGTTCTGGAGTCTGTGGGCCCAAAATGACTTATGTGCCAGACTTTATAGAAGCCTTGTAATGGTCAGAAAATAAATGCATGGTTTTGAAAGCTATGGGGTATTGTCTTATTGTGGAGAGGAATTTTGCATTATGCTGGGCGTCCATTCAGTGACACCATCCAATGTCACACTCATCCTTCTTTGACTGCTGCCCATCCAAACCCCTACAACGACAAACATCTGTCAGTAAAAGACCACATTTCATGAACACTAATATGTATGTATTGGACAGGAAACCCGTGTCAGAGAGAGGATCTGCCTCTCACATGAGGCCCGTGGGAGGAAGGCTACACTCGTGACACAACGCTCACTGTGACTGAAACAGGAACCACCACCACACACACACATTATATGACCGTCCGGGGTTTTGTAAATTAGTAACCACTTACAAGGCAGTCCTCCCAACAATTAAAAATACGCCAACAAAGGTGTGCTCAAAACAGACACGACACTTATTCCATTACGAGTCTTGACAGTGAGCTAATGTGCGAGCTGCTAACATGTCGGTTGGCGTCGTGATCCCGGTTTATTAGAGAACCCGTTTATTTCACCGTACAGTTGTAACTGTCTATTGGTGAATAATCTGCACACATTCATAATCCGCATATTCATTTCCGTTCCGTGGTATGTTAGCAGCCTGAAGCTGGACGATGCTAGCGGTGTCCGCGGCTGCGTTCGTCGCTCGTGTATTAATCAGATAAAACGAACCACGAATATCTACTGTTCTATCTGGAGGGTTTTTTTCCTCACCAGATGAAACCAGGACACAGAGGACGAAGCCCGCGGTGAAAACAGCCTCCATCCCTCTGGATCTTGACTTGGACATCTTTCTCCTTCTCCAGTACAGATCAGCTGACCTGACGCAGCGTCATCACGCACACAGCATTATGGGAAACGGCTCATGCAGGACAGTGTCGTCACTTCTACTCAGTGTGTAGAGTCTGAATAATGTGGGATTTATAATAAAGCCTTTATTACAGCATCATATATTGGTTTAAACATGTTATTTATCCTGCAGGTAATAATGCAAAGGTCACAGTAACTGTCTGTAATAAAGTGACAGTTAAATCGTGTTTCCTGTCAGAACATTTTACGACATGTTCAGTATTTCCTTAACGCAAAATTTGTTTCTTGTTTTGTTCTTTGTTTTCTGCTTATTTTTTTGTCATTTTGCTTTTATTTTTGTTAATGTTTGCTCAGTTTTGTTCATTTCTGTTAAGCCTTATTTGATTATTATGGTAAGTTTGCCTTGTTTTTTGTGCATTTTGATATTTTTCCCAGTTCTCTTGGTAATATTGTTAATTTTTTTTGTTAATGTGTTGTTCATTTAGGTTGGCCTTGTTGTTCACTTTGTTCATTTTCAGTCATTGTGTTGCTTATTGTGTTTTTGTTCATTTGATTACTCTGCTCATTTTAATCATTTTGTTGTTTAATTTGTTCCTTATTGTTAACTATACACTAATTTGTAATTTATCAGATTATAAAGACTATAATTATGATCATAATCATTTCTCATTCACAGTAGAACCAGAGTAGACATTGACATTTCAGTTTGTCATCAATGAAGTGTCAGTATTAAGTACTTTTGCATTTATAAAGTTGTGAACAATTTGGGACAGAAAATATTAGATGTAATGACTTAAACCAGGTTTTATTCAGCACATGTCAATATTGATTGTCCTACTTCTTCCCAGAAGAATGGATGTCGCACTAAGATCAATCAAAATTAAAAAAAAAAAACAAAAAGATATAGAATCAAACAATGAATAGCTCAATTAAAATCAAATATGTTTTTAAAAATGCTGTCAGGAGAGACTAAAAGCAGACGCTGACTCAGACAGTCTGACATCCTCAGGTCATTCCACTGCTTTGGGGACCTGACTGCAAAAACAGTCTATAGTCCAGAGACTGGGACAGATAGAGGTATGATGAATCCATATTCTCATGTTGCTTATGCCAATCGTAACTGGAACATCCAAACGTCACAGCAGAAATCCAGACTCACCAGACAAAGCAACATTTCTACAGGCTTCTGTTGATCACTTTTGCTGAGTCCATGTGAATTGTAGCCTTAGTTTCCTGACAGAAGTGTCACCGTGTGTGATCTTCCGCTGCTGTTGTCCATCTGCTTCAACACATTGTATGCCGACAGACGCTCTTTTCCATTACTCAGTTTTAATGAGTGGCCATCTGAGTTCCGCTTGCCTTTTTTGTGAGGTCAAACTACCGTATTTTCCGCACTATAAGGCGCACCTAAACGCCGTCAATTTTGTCCAAATATGACACTGCGCCTTATAATC
>JAQQAE010014923.1:0-12217 GCA_029823295.1 Pseudamia nigra
CATGAAATGTTTTTGCTGCATTTGTATTTTATTGTCTTATTTTTTTGTGACCAAATAAACTTATTTCAAACAAACAAACAACCATCTCTGCAGCAATCCACCAGTCAGGCCTGTATCATAGAGTGGTCAGACGGAAGCCACTGCTTAGTAAAAGGCACATGGCAGCCCTCCTGGAGTTTGCCAAAAGGCACCTGAAGGACTCTCAGACTATGAGAAACAAAATTCTATGGTCTTATGAGACAAAAATTTAACTCTTTGGAGTAAATGCCAGGCGTTACGTTTGGAGAAAACCTTGCACCATTCATCCCCAGGCCAATACCATCCCTACAGTGAAGCATGGTGGTGGCAGCATCATGCTGTGGGGATGTTTTTCAGCAGCAAGAACTGGAAGATAGAGGGAAAGATGAATGCAGCAATGTACAGACACATCCTGGATGAAAACCTGCTCCAGAGCTCTCTTAACTTCAGACTGGGGCGACAGTTCATCTTTCAGCAGGACAGTGACTTTAAGCACACATCCAAGATATCAGAGAAGTGGCTTCAGAACAAACTCAGTGAATGTCCTTGAGTGGCCCAGGCAGAGCCCAGACTTGAATCCAATTGAACATCTCCGGAGAGATTTGAAAATGGCTGTGCACCGACGCTTCCCATCCAACCTGATGGAGCCTAAGAGGTTCTGCAAAGAGGAATGGGCCAAACAGATAGGTGTGTCAAGCTTGTGGCATCATATTCAAAACAACTTGAGGCTGTTGTTGTGTACATCAACAAAGTATTGAGCAAAGGCTATGAATACTTATGTACATGTGGTTTCTCAGGTGTTTTATTTTTCAATAAATTTGCAAATATTTCAAGAAACACTTTTTCACATTGTCATTATGGGGTGTTGTGTGTAGAATCTTGAGGAAAAAATGAATTTAATCCATTTTGGAATATGGTTGTAACATAAAAAATCGTGGAAAAAGTAAAGCGCTATGAAAACTTTCCGGAGGCGCTGTACCTCTGTCTCCAGTGTCACAGTTATATAAGATGTGAGACGAACGGCATGAGCTAAACTGTGTTTGTGTTCATAATAATTCATGATAAATGTGTGTGACTGTTATATCGTATGGAATAATAATGACTGTATAACGCTTTCCTTTTCAGCAGAGGAAAGTCAAGAGGACACTGGCAGGACCACCTACATAGAGGAATGTCAGACTGATGGAGACAAAGGGTTCTTCACTCATACTATATATACTTATAAATCTGCCCACGGAGCATAATCTGTAGAAGATGGGCTCTATTGTGATAGAACACGTAATAGAGTTCAAACTCAGAAGCAGCTCCTCATAATTCAGAGATTAAGATGTGGAGATGGGAGTGTCCTTATTTCTGGTCTAAGAAGAGGAATGAGCCAAAAGTAAAGTCTTAGTTGAGGCGTGACAATCACTGACCCATTACAAGGGACAAAAACACTGTTGGGAAGAACACAAAGGACTGAGGAAACCTTCAGATTCTTTCAGAGAGTTAGTCCAATTACAGACTGCCAGGCTTTGTCTTTTCTCTCCAGGCTTTTTCAACCAGAACTACTGTTGTACCCAGGTGTTCCACAGTGCACTAAAGACACGAAAAAAAAACAACGTTAAACACTTTCAAATGTGCCTGAGGATTAACATAACAAGCTATTACTTGTTAATGTGGTGCCATTCTCCCACAGTTTGAGGGCAGTTAACCTCGGGTGTGACTGGCTTCTGTTTGAAGGGTCACAACCTTGCAGAGCTCCACGGACTAAAATAGCATGCGCTTATAGACCTTGTTTAAAAGTAAATATAGGAGTTCTTAGTGGATGATCTAAACCAGCCTCCTTCACTCTTTATGTGAAAGAATGCACATAAACAACAGCACAAATATCACCTTTTGATTTGTAAATCATGATTTAAATTTCATAACCACTACAACACGTGAAATAATTTAGTCATGAAGGAAATGCGAAATATAAAGCTGAATTTAATCTTTTTGGATAACACACATAATTTATTTTGAGAGATGCATTGATGTCTGATGTTTTCAGTGTGTGTGCATGTCTATGTCAGTGCTATTTTTTACCTCATTTGAAGTCTGGTTGATGATCTATCTGTGCGCTTCAGATGGACATTCCTTTGGTATTAGCCGTGTTTGCTTTCTTGGTCCTTATCTCAGTTAATAACTCAGCCTGCACTAACACACTCAGTAGCTACTTTAAAGACCTAAAAGGACAAAACTACCAGCTTAGGTCTATAATTGTGGCTAACATCATAAACCTTTATTTTCAAAGGGCCTGGCAGTAAAAGTGTCTATGGTTACAAGTGGTATTATTGTTTTTTAACGGATGTGGATCATGTGGACAAGAAGTACAAATATTCAACAAGAGTGTAAATAGACTAGGATGTGTCATTTGAAAACATAATAAAAGATAACACAGATGATATTAATACTGTACAGTCAAGTTCAAGTTCAGCAGTGTGCTCAGTTTTGATGACAATAACCTAACTAGCCTAGGAGAAACTGCAGAATAAATGTATCAGATGTAGAATTTGTAGCATATTTCCAGAATTCTACTAAACATAATAATTTCATTCAGAGAAGTGTGTGAAAATCAAAGTGTTTATCATCTGGTTTTGGAGTTCAGCCAAAAGTTAATGAACATTTCTTCACCAGCTTGATAAAACGCAAATAATCAGAGGAAAGTAAACTTTATGTATAAACGTGCGATCAGGTCATGTCAGAAAAATGGAAGAAAATTCAATAGCTCAGTGAAAAAATATTGTATTACACTTGACAGCCTCTAACTTGTCACTGTGTTTTGTTTAATCATCAAAATTATAATGTTTATATTAGCTGGATTATTTTATACAGAGGCACTTACTGGAACTGAATCAACACTAGACAGAGCTTATGAAAGTTTAATCCAATTATTTGGTTAAGTACAATAGAGCACAAAAAAATTAATAAAACCACATTACAGCACTATTCCCAGCAGTGTGGTGCAAAACCAATACTATTAGGAAACGCTTAGGTGCATTCAAGTCTCCAGCTATCTAAAGTTGCTCTGCGAAGCATAAAGTAACCTCCCAAACTAATTAAAAACTAAAAAGGAACTCGATTAAAAAGAAAGAAATGATGAACTACTTGTGTGTGAAATCCAACTCAATTAGAGGAAGCGAGGCAAAAACAGATTCAAGTGGGAAAGATGAAAAACAAACAGGTAAGCAAAAATATTCAAACATGAGTGAGAGACGAAGACAGAGCAAATATCAACTGACAAAGGCTTTTCATTCAATGTATCAGTGTAACTAAAGAAAACACCTTGAGATAACAACATTCAAGTGAGAGCAAATTAGTGGTATCAAGCATTCCTCGACTGAGAAGACATGTGAATACAAAACAGCAGATCATAGCACAAATAAACATGAGACAGCTACTTCCATTTACTGATGCTGTCTGTTGATTCATGAGCTAAAGCTTTGACAAACAGCAGAGATATGATCTGTGGTTCAAATAAACTGTAATGTCCGCAGTTTATCTCCCACTCTGGGTGACTTGTTCAGGGTCATCCTCTATGTTTTCATTGGAGCTTTCCGCTACCTGGTTTTGAACAGTATTTCTTTAAGAAATAAGAAATGTTTGTTCTCCTGGGCTTTAAATGAACATGATGGTTGTGACTCAGAGTGGATTGTCCACAAACTGCAACTCCTGACAACCCCAAGCTGCTGCTGCTGCCTCTACTGCTGTGTGTGTTCTGAGTACTGCTAAAGTAGGTAGATGAATGCAGTCCATTTAAAAGTGCTGGAATGACAATGCACTGGAGACTAGAGGTCGACCGATCATCGGCCGGGCCAATTATCAACGCCGATATTTGGAATTTTGACCTATATCAGTATCAGTGTTTTTTTTAATCCAACGGGCCAATATCAAGAAATTAATTAAAAAACTGTTTTATTTCGGCTCAGCTGCCCCTCTCTCTTTCTCTCTCCTGCCACTTGTGTCTCCAGCATTGTTCCGCCCACGGCGCCATCTGAAAGTGGAAACTGTCCTCTCACACACACACACGGCCGAGCCGTAAAGTTTTGTCGTGTGGTTCTGCACATGACAAACCACATGTGTTTGTGTTTGAGCAAACGCATGTGTCGAAGGTAAACGCAGAAAATGCTCCCGAAATTGTAATAAACATTCCACTGCTCTACATCCCACAACCTCTTTTAACATTACAGTGTGCAGCAGAATAACGTATGAGCAGAGTAAACATTAGCAGCTCTGCTAAGCTAGTAGCACCTCCCAACATGTCAGTGAATTACTTGAAACAATGCTGTTATTAACATCGATGTGGAAACAGTCTGTGATTGTAGAAGCCTGTGTGTGTTATTGTGAGAGAGTAATAAATTCAATTCAGTCTTATTTTGTTGCAGGGAAGTTCACTGAGGTGAAGGCTGACTAGTTTTTACCATAACATTAGCTCGCCGGTCCTGCTCTCAGTAGATGATGTATGATCAATGGGGAGAATGTATGTAATGTGGAGAATAGTGTGTGTTTGTGTGAAAGTCACATGAAAAACTCTACAGCTCACAACTACTACAATAACTTGTGAGTCTATGATCCATGCACTTCTGGACCTATTTATTTCTATTTGTTTGGTTAAATAAACATGCTTTAGGTATTTAAACAAAGTTAAGTGTTTGTATTATTCAACATTTTTACGCCAATTTTTACACTTTTTCTGCAAATGAATATCAGCTCCAAATATCAGTTATCAGCCTCCTTAAGCTACTAATAATCGGTCCTGAAAAACCCACTTCGGTCGCTCATTACTGGAGACTCACGGTGAGTTTCACAGGACCTTGGCGAACATTGATAACATACTGGAGCTGAGTAAGAGGTGGTGAGGCTGATTTTATTTCAGAGGGTTTAGTTCACACAATGGTCGTTTTGGTGGGGAGCTTACAGCAGCCACAAGATTAAATGAAGACACATTTCTGGCCCTGAATTGCCGGAACAATCAGCAGCATCCTGTTGTCTCACTCATCACACTTTCAATACATACGACTCAGTGTTAGGCAGAAGTAACAAATGACAGACTTGCTCAGTCCTGAATTCAGCCAATGTCAGCTCATTGAAGTTATCTCACAACATCAACAAGTCATCACATCTATATTTTTCTATGGAGACCCTAAACTGGGTCAGACGCTCAATATTTAGAGTAAACATTATAAGAATGTCTTACCTTTGAAGGACAGGAATATCCTAGGAGCAGAGAGGGGCTCGTTGGAGGGGGGCAGTCCCCCGGATGATAAGGCCAGAAGGGCCAGCAGCCAGCACAGTTTGTCCCACAACATTGTCCCTCTGTTTGTTAACAGGAGAAAAGAAGAGTCCAGGAGCTGAGGGGCACAGATGGATGAGTGTCAAATAGAGACATGCACTTCACCTCACAAACCAACTGCAGCAACTGACTCTGAGCACTGAGCTGCAGCATGTCATGTACGCCCTCTGTGACAGGGCGTAAATAGTTCTGCTGCTTTTTAGTTCTGCTGCTTTTTGCTAAAGTCAACACTAACCTTCACTGACAAGGACACAAATGTGATCTGTTTTTTCTGCAGTCTTCTGTATTTTGCATGGGAATCAAAATGCTTAAAATAGTAAACATATATTGTACTATGAGTTACTTAAGTGGACAATGAATCATTTAAAACAAGTACATGAACCTGTGGCTGATCCATAAAACTGATGTTTGCACAATGAAACAACTGCTTCAGAAGTTATTTTTTAGTTCTTCTGGGTTTAAGGCTGACCATGTAGATTTCTCTTCCCTGCAGCTGCTCTGCGTGTTTCAGCACACGGACACGTACTGTTGGATCAGAGAAGATCCAGTGTCTGTGCACACCACGCCACACACTGATGGTCTTCAATTTTCATGAAAACCTTAACAAAATATTCACCCTGGAGAGTATATTGTGACGAGTTAATAAATAATATTCACTAGTTTGTGAAAAAGCTCTACACTATAGGGCGTTCTCCTCAGCCTAAGCTTGACGCGCACTGGCTCGAGTCACACATCAACGCGCTTCACACCACAAAGGAGGCTAAAGACAATGATTTCCCTTTAAAAGCATCTGGAGACTCCTCAACATATTTGCGCCGACGAGGTGACTGTGAAACGCGCAAAAAACTGCACCACAAAGTACTGCTCGCTTTTAGAGACAATAAATCAACTTTATGACTCGTGCTTTGCTGCAGTTATTATCTGGGCATGGCACTGATCTGCTTGTAAACGTGAATTTGAGTCTGAGGTCAAACTGTCAGTCGAGGTGTAAGATCAAGTTCCACATTAAGCCCAGGCAGAACTCCAAAGCAGAGCGTTCACCAAAATAAAGCGTGACTGAGCTTTGAGTTATGGGGACATGCATGAACCACGTGTCATTTATAAGGGTAAATTGTGAAAATGACTACCGAGGACAGGGAATACGGACCTGTTTCAGGCGTGTGAATAGCAAAATTTATAAGCACAGTATTACGTGAAGGAAAAACTTTGAGTAGGTTCCTCTAAACTCGCCACACACGAACACAAACTGTCACTTAGAGAATCTGAAAATTGCACTTGTAGGAGTATGGCTCATTAAAAACTACCCCCACGCACTTGAAAGACCAAAAATTATACATAGAGCTGAGGTGAAGTGCTGAGAAGCATGAAATAAAATGAACTGAACTTGTAAGATATGAAGCATTTATTGGAGAGTCAGTGTTGCACATGCACAGGGGGCATCCTATTCCTCAGACTCCACCGATTAATGCGCTTCATCTTCATTTAGAAGCACATTTCTGAACAATAAACGTAACTTATGTGCAAAACTGCGGTTTCATTCTGATTTACCTTGTACTTGGGTCCGGTGAAAATTATTGTACAGCTGGTCCACATGTAAAACCATCCACCCAGATCCTCTGAGCTCGTCTGTCCGCACGCAGACTATCAGTGTATCCGCGGATCTTGCACGATTATCCCAGAGCCGAACAACAAAGCCCGGATTTCAATTAACTTGACGCACCCGCCTTAACATGAAGTGATGTCTCAATCGCATAAACAGATTGTGTTTTCCACTCAAGGACAAAATAAACAAAAGAGTTGATCCTGAAGATGAGACGCGAAGGACACTGGGTTGTGCGCGCGGCGCTCCACTGAGTAGTGCGGAGAGAAGGCTCGTGCAGGTGGATACACTGAGGTCTCCACACTGGACACACCCACGGGGAGGAAACCTACCTCAGCATCCCTGCGCTTCGTCCCGCCCCGAAATCCTTATCCAAAGTGAGTCCACTCTGCATCTTCATACAGGTGGGCTTCAAAGCAGCACTTTTAGCAAATAAAACACTGAAACAGGGCACCAGTAGGAGGAGTAATAGGGTGATAAGTAATAAGGTTTCTTTTACTGAAGCCACACATATTCTTTGAATCAAGAGTAGGCATAGGCTACATAAAAGAGGACGTGGAGGAATACATGGTAAATGCCTAGTTATTATTTTATTAAAGTTTAAAGGCTGGGTTTTAGTCCTGAGAAAGTTTAAGAGACCAACTAGTTGTAGTTTTAAATAAAAAGTAAAAGACACAAATAAATACAACAAAACGACAAACAAACAAAAAAAAGCTTAAAAGAGAAAAACAACATAAAAGACAACAAGAAAAATATCAAGCAAAAAAAAAAAAGCAAAATGGGGGAAACATTCAAAATGCAAAAAGACAAAAATGATGGAAACATGCAAAAACAAAATGATGCAGAAAGATAAAAAGTAGTTTGAAAGCTGTAAAAAGGAGAAAGCATCTAGATGCAAAAACAGCAATAAAAAACAAAAACCTAGAGATGATATAAAAGATGCAAAAAATATGTGAAACGTGATATGATGAAAATGAGAGAAAACACAGTTCAACCTAAGTAAATCAAATGAACATAATCACAGTTTTTATCATTATTCAGGCAAAAGAAAAATGTTTATCCCAATAAATCATCTTTGTTAAATCTCACAATGTTACATATACTGTATGTAACAGTAACAATTATAATTTTCATACCTGCCTCCACTGGAAGATAACATATTGCATTTGCATTTAAATTCACAGTTATTCACTGGTCATTCATTGTCAGACCTTATCGCTCATATCTTAAAGCACTGTTGAATTTTATGTTATTCTTTCTGCAATGGGTGGGAACATTTAGGCTAATGCTGTGATTAGTGAATAGTAGATGAAATGACTGAAAGGAAAGCAAAATCATTTGTTTTCATTTGCATTACTCACATTAGTGCAAAGAACTGCTGTGATTTTTTGCTGTTTTTAATCATGTGACCTTTTGTTTTATGATGCCAGTGAACTCTTAGTTGTACTTTCTTGTTTTATTTCTCAGGGTGATTGCGTGTTTTGTTTGTGTTGGATCGTATTTGTCCCTGTTGTACAACACTTTGTTTCAGCTGTGGTTGTTTTAAAGTGCTTTATAAATAAAGTTGATTGATTGATTGATTTCATAGATTTAAATCTTTCCATCTTGACATAACCCATTTAGATTGGATCCTTATTGCACAGGAGGAAAAACAGATCTAGAAACACGCAACACTGTAATGTGGTCATGAAATATGCAGCACAGTAACTGAAGTAAAATTAATCATCTCAAAAAAGAAATGTGCAGGGACAGAAAAACTCCAAAAAAACCAAATGTCTCCAGGCTCCTCTGTTTTTTTCTACTAATGTAATACGAACTATGCTTTGTCTGAATAAGCCTTGTTTTACTTACATTTAAAACCATGCGTCCTGATTCCACACTGCAATGAGGTGTGTTGTTCACTCAGGTATCTCAGTGTTCTAGATTTTCACAGCTGTCCTTTTAGATGTGTAGAGGACACTGCAGTGGTCTGGGATTTCACAACTTGATTAATCCACAACTGCCAGCTACCAATTTTTATTTGGCAACTAAAGCCAAGAAAGAGAAGTTTTCAGACACCAAACTATTGTTCAGTATCTGCTGGTGTTGGCAGCCTCATGGTGTAGAAATGTTTTCTTTTTTTTTGAATGACGAATTAATCCCTTACTATACAGTACTTTGACTCACACGGTGAAGCAGGGAAATCAAAGTGACAGTGATTTAAGATGAGAAGAGACATTTTCATGTGATGCCTACAGCTGCAGCATATTACAAGACTTTTGCATCAAGTCACGTAAGAAACTGTTGAAAAGTGGCCAGATGGAGATGGGCTAGATTTCTTCCAACACCTCAGCGACCTGACAGAGGATCACTGGCTCTCGCCTCAGATTGGCATCAGATATTCATGGGCAAATGGAGCCTTAAATCTTTTAATCTCACTATATCCCTCCCCTGATCACACTAGCTTATTTTGCTTCTTATGCAGTCAATGCATAACACAGCTGACACCCTGTGTGCGTGCTTATTATTCTATAAATGATAAATACTATGTACAGATACCACACAGTCTCAGAGATGTTCAGGAATATGTAATATCGGAGATTTAGGTTGACATATAAAGCTTTTCATTGAGTCAAACATGGATGTAGAGTTAAAGTACTGTGTCCTCTGTGTTTTCAAGTTAACTCATGTGATACTGTTACAATGTGTACCAACTGAAATTTATCTGTACGAGCTGTAGTCCTGTGTGGTCCACATGATGTTATTATCATAAATGTTCTTAATTTGTGTTAAGCTCATCTTGTTTGATGTTTGTTATCAGTCTGTTCTATTGATTTTACAGAACATATTTTGAGTCATGAAAACAGCTGTATGACTTTTCAACCCAGTACCATCCCATTTCACACACATTTATTCATTGCAGACCACTTTTTATGTGCTGCATGCTGTTGATAATACACGCTGTTTTTGTGTGCAGTCAATACACTGCCTGACCAAAAAAAAAAAAAGGTCACCACCTGGATTTAACTAAGCAAACAGGTACAAGCTTCCCATTGGATAATTTCTGCATGGGTGATTATGTTTCAGCTGGCAACAAGTGATGCAAGGATAGTGGCGAACCATCATCTTCGAAGAAAAAAATGTGGTTGGAAAAAAAATCTTGAATAATCATGACCAGTGATCACTTAAATGTGTGGTGAAATCAAATAGTAGAAAAACTACAGTAGAACTCAGGACTATGTTTAACAGTGAAAGTAAAAGTATTTCCTTTCATGTGCTGGAGAAGACTTTGCATAGTGTTCGACTTTCCCATCATCAATTCAAGATCTTGGCAATAAATGAATGCAACTCTAGACGTAAATAAATGTTGAGACATTGCAGAAGCTTATTGAACCAATGCCACAGCAAATGTGTGCTATAATCAAAGCTAAAGGCAGTCCAACAAAATATTATGCTCCCCAGAAAACTGAAGCCCTTTTTTCCAATTAGCCTCACTGATAAGTGGTTTTCTTAAGGCTACACAGCTATTTAGTCCCAATCCCTTGAGCTGCCTTTGCATTGTGTGTGTGGAAATGCTTTTACTTTCACTATTAAACATAGTCCTGATGTCTACTGTTGTTTTTTTTACAATTTGATTTCACCGCACATTTAAGTGATTATCATGATCATTCAAGATTTTTTTCCAACCACATTTTTTCATCAAAGATGATGGTTCCCCACCATCCTTATATCACTTGTTGCCAGCTGAAACATAATTACCCATGCAGAAATTATCCAATGGGAGGCTCATACCCATTTGCTTAATTAATTCCAGGTGGTGATCTTTTTTTGGCCAGGCAGTGTACAACCTGGAACACCGACCTCAGTTTTTGTTGATAACACAAGCCAGACAGGTTGGAGCTTCATTATGTGTAGGCATAAAACTACTTGCTGAGGGTAAAGGGTGAAAGGGTTAAGGTGAGGAGTAGACAAAATGCTCTAAACATGAAAAAGAAAATATACAAGTAGGAACAGAGTTTTATTATCATATTATAATCACCACATATAGTAAACACCCAATCCTTTTCAAACTATTTTTGAAAAATGCCCTGCCAAATTCAGTTATAAAGTGAAATACCTGTGGTGCTTCAATATCTAGTGATGCTTCTATACCTAGTGAGAAGGACCTGAACTTACATTTGTTTGTATTTTGGTATTTATTTTGTGAAAAACATTGGCATTCAACACAGTTTCCTTTAAAGCTGCTGGGCTTTGTAGGTTTTGTGCTATTGAGCAAAAAGTCCATTATTACTTTATATTGTAATTCAAATGGTCTAAGAACCAAGAATTCTACTCACTTCTGTGGACTCTCCGTACAAGCTTCAGAAAATCCTCTGTGTGACACAGATCTTGCCTAATTTCATGTGCTTTCACACAAGCAGGAGGTTAAAAATATGATTGACAGCTGAAAAGAGCTGTTCAGATCCAGTCAGATATGACTCTGCTGCTCTACTCCATGACTCCACACAGAAGATTAAAAAGTGGCTACAGCTTTTCAAACCAGTCTGTCTATACTTAGACTGGACACAGAGAACACAGCTCCTCATGGAAGTTGTGTATTTTTGAAATTGGGGATTTTTGTGGCTCCTGCATTGTTTTAGTCAAATACAAAATTATGCTATGGAATGTCACCATGAAAAATGGCAGTGTAAAAGGAGATGAGCAAACATTGTTGCTGATGAATAGTGTGTTTCAACATTACATAATCAGTGTTAAAAATGACAGTAATATTACTTTGCATTGTGATGTTCTGTTTCCAACTCTTTAGCAGTAAGCACATTTATATAACATGGTTTGATGGTGGCAAATTAAAAAACAGACATGTACATTGTTCTTACCATTTGTGATGTGTGTTTTGGACTCTGACGGGCCAAGAAAAATGATTTTCTAGGGTCTGGATCTGAACAAATTTGAGATTCTCTCTTATAAGTGTCAATTCAACATTGAAATACTTGTATTGCCAGTGAGATACTACAAGCATTTCAATGTTAAATAGTTGCACCATGTGTAACACTCACAATGTCACTCAACCGCTAGAAACCTGTACTAATATTTTAGATCCAGATTATAGTTGAGAAAATACTAATACATTTAATAATAATAATAATGGCAATGGATAGGGTGACAGAAGACCTAGGTACGCTCCCAGAGGTTGTTAATTAGTATTGTAACAAACAACAGGAAAAAAAAAGATTAAATGCAGGTACCTTATTATTATTTAAATATGAAAGTGCAAGTGCAAATATGTACAGTGATAATGGTCATGA
>JAQQAE010014924.1:0-12217 GCA_029823295.1 Pseudamia nigra
ATTCACTATCCCTCCTCT
The DNA here is from genome assembly GCA_029823295.1 of Pseudamia nigra. Taxonomy (NCBI): domain Eukaryota; kingdom Metazoa; phylum Chordata; class Actinopteri; order Kurtiformes; family Apogonidae; genus Pseudamia; species Pseudamia nigra. The sequence continues at coordinate 19 of JAQQAE010014924.1, forward strand.
GTACATGTCCAAACCATCTCAATCCAGCCTCTCTGACTTTGTCTCCAAAACGTCTTCCACGTTCTGTCCCTCTGACGTCCTCATTCCTGATCCTATCCCTCCTCGTCACTCCCAAAGAGAACCTCAACATGTTCATCTCTGTTCCCTCCAGCTCTGCCTCCTGTCTTTTCCTCAGTGCCACTGTTTCTAAACCATACAACATCTCTGGCCTCACCACCGTCTTGTACACTTTTCAAAAACAAACATAAACAACATAAAAGCTGCAAAATATGGGAAATAGAGGGCTCTGTGAGTAAAGACCCTGTGAAAAAGTGAAAATGGGGTCATGCAGAGAGACAGCAATCCTCAAGTTGTTCTAAAGGTTTAAAAAGAACAAAGTTAATGTTCTGAAATTGCCAAGTCAAAGTCCAGACCTTAAACCAAATGAAATGTTCTGTAAGGACCAGAAGTGACCAATTTATAACAAAAAATCCACCAACATCTCAGAGTCGAGGAGATTCTCTAAAATGTCTCCAGGCTGATGTGCACAACCGATCAACATTTACCTGAAGTGTTTATCTACAAACCAGGTGCTGACAACAAAGGTTCACCTATATGTAGCGTTCCATAATTTTTCCTCAAATAAATGACCAGCTATAATACTGTTGTTTCATTAGTTTCCTCTGATCTATTCTTTGACTTATGATGATCTGATGATGTTTTAGGTCATATAGAAAGATCTAGGGGGTTCACAAACTTTCAAACACTGCTGTATATGTGTCACAATAATGATCAATGTATCACTCAGCTGTGGTGTTTTCTGCACAGATATTCAGCTAAAATGACAATGCAAAACACATGATATGAAGGAAGAACAAATTCGTATATTTCAAGATTAGATGCTCTGAAAAGTGTGTTTTAGTATTCACAAAAGCTAACACTGGCTTGTAAAATCACAAGAAGAGAAAAGAAAAAAGAAGCGTGTGTTTACATACTTTGAGGGTGTGGACCGTCCTTCAGAGGAGCTGAATTTGTTCTTCCTCTTTATCTTTTTCCACTTCATGCTTCTTTGTTGTCAGATGAGATGGAGACAGGTCTGCTTTTATTACAGCACACGCACAAGCACACGGAAGAAGAACACACCAGACAGCAGTGGCATCACCGTACAAAAGCACAAACACGCAAACGCTCATGCACGCCACACCGACAGGCACGCGCGCAGGTATGCTCACCTTGGCTCGGCTGCACTTCTTTAACGACGGCCAATTGGTCGTTAACGAGCATCGGCGAGCTGAAGTTTCGCTTGAACGCTCCAGACTGATGGGGGAGAACAGAGAAAGCAGACGGATTGTTCAGTTTCAACCCGCCGTGTTAGTCAGAGCTGATATGTAGCTGCCACCAGGTAGTGATTTCAACTCCTTTAATGGAGTCGTTTAAAGATTACTCATCCAAAAACACAGCACGACAAAGTGACAGTACTGCACCATGTTTATCGCAGAGGTGGAGATTCTCTGTGTATAAATAGCAGAATAACAGCACTATTTCACCCACTGGGCAAGGAGGCCAGTGTGAAAATCACCATCATTGTGTATATCTGGGTTTCCAACCAGTGGTCTGCAGCCCACCGGTGGTCCGTGAAGGCACTGTAAGTGGTCCATTGTGTTGTAGTTTCAATGTCTAGCTAGCATCGTCATGGATCGGTTTGTGGATAAGGAAATGTATGAGATGAGAAATGAATCACCATGTTCAAAAATACGTTTTAAGTCTTCTGTTTCTTTACTCAAGCTGTGTAAAAACTCACACACATGACAGGGTGTGTGAGAGTTAGTGACGGGTCGGCGCATGTGTCGAGCTCATTGAGCGAAACCCTGTGTCGGTTTAAGAAAAAAGTCACATGAGCGATACAGCAGCTGTTTCGGGTTGTGATTGAGACTCAAACTGTGTTTATAAGGCCGCACAAACATTTATCCCAACCTCTTCCAACTATCTCTACAGTTTTTGTGCATCTAGCATCATCAGAACCATGTGAGCGTGCGTCTCCAAAGCTGGAGAACTTGCCTCAAAAAAACAGAACAGGCTGAATGTCAAAATGCTGGAAAAACTTATATTTTTGAATAAAAAATTTGTGAATAAAAAACCCTCCCTGCCTCAATGAAAAGTACAAAATCAACATTACATTCACACTTTGATTTTTACATCATGACACAGGTTCACATTATTTATTGACTGTATCTAAAAATATCAAAGATATTTTGAATTTAAATTAAGATATGAAGTAATACATTATAAAATACAATAACTTAAATTATAATATTGTATATACTGAGTCATCAAATCAGTTGTCAGTCTGTCAACTAGGTTGCCTGTAATGATTGTTAAGGTCCAGCAGGTGTCAGTATTCAGTGACAGTATTGACACAGTATCGATACAATGTGTTGAAACACTTCATGAGGCCTCATCTACCCATCACTAGTGAGAGTGTTCTGATCTAACAAAGAAAAGTCTCCATATCCAAGCATAATGTAGATTATGTCGTCTTAGCAACGGTCAGATAACCTCTGTTACAACAAGGAAAAGACAAAGAGGGAAGGTGAAGGTATGTGACATTTTCAACAATCTCTTAACACAACACTCAGTCCTAAATGTTACAACAGTTGATTTCAACTGGTTCTTTATGTTTGACACAAGTTACACAAGTAGATACGCATTTCGGACAAGGTGATATGAGTACGTATGGCAGCGATTCTTCAACAACTTGCAGTTGAAGCTCATCAAAGCTTGCAGCAAAAGCAGTAAAGTACCTTTTGTAACTACATGCAGTATCTCAGAGAGTGGATTTTCCACACTGGCATACCTGAAGGATAAACATGCCCAGAAATCACAGGTAAGAAAAAAACTAATCTCAACAATTGTCCTCATACTGACCAGCAGTGGACCCCAGGTTACTTCCTAGTCAGAATGGTGGCCCCTGGATCAAACTAACCCCAACCCCCAGTGTGTCACAACCAACCAGATCATGTTCTTCACATCACTCTGCCCCAACAAAGGAGCAGCTGCCGAGGATGCTGAAGGATATATAGCACCGTCCTCCTCATCCCCATCAGAATGTACAACATCACAAGACTGAAAACACTATATACACCTTACTGTTTTCATATTTCTTACTATCACCTAGTCAAATGAATTTGTCTAAAATGGGATAAATAATAAATCATTTAAAGTTGTAATACCACTGGAAACCACTAACCAACCTCTGTTTGGCTCCAGTTACACTGGACTTCCTTGAGGACTAGTAACTGAATAAATGTTAGTCATGAGTCAACATGTTCTCAATTGCTTTATTTATGCCATCTTTAAATTCGAACCAGGCATGAAACCATGTGTTAATTTATTCAGTCCAATTAATTTTGCTTTTACAGTTTTGCTATTTTGGGAGTGAATTACCAACTGTAGCGCATAAATTGTCTTGTACGTATTTGATAAATGCTTGAGTAATGCGTTCCACGTTAGTCTTGTTCAGTGTTGCGTGTTAGTTTACCCATAAGCCCCCTGACCCATTCCACTGCTGCAGCTCCACCCCATTTGTCCAAATATGGTCAGTGCTTTTGTTGTGTCCAAAATTAGCTCCAAAATGTCAACCAGGAAGTCACGACCTGATTGGGCTCCAAACAGCGGGTCAGAACCCACTGGGTTTGTAATAATATTTTTATTCAATGTGTGCTTGTTTTGTTCATTTTTTAAATAAATTTCCATTCATTCTGTGGACTACTTTGTTAATATTCTTCCTTGATTTTGCAAATTTTTTGTTAATTTGGTGGATTTATTGTCTTTTTGTTTGTTCAATTTGTACAGCCATTAAATTTAGCTGTATAATATTTAGTTCAGCTTTGTAATTATTGTATTTGATCATTTCTTGCACATTTGCTGCTTACTTTGTTCAGTCCAGTGTAACTGGAGCCAAACAGACGTTGCCTTAGTGGTTTCCAGTGGTATTACTTTGTTCATTTTCTTTGTTGTGTTCATTTTGTAGTCTCGTTATAAACCTGTGCAGTATAGGCAACAAGTGATACATTAACAATTCATCAGAACAAAGAAAATAAAACGTTTGATGTTCAAAATGCCCGGATCCACAGATGCTCACATAAAAATCTTCAAACAAAACCTTTGCTCATATCAGAAGCCAAGTCGCAAACTGAGACTGAACAATAGATTCATTAAACCACTTGCTCACACAGACATGAAAACAATGCCCTGCTTGTCGCTTCGCTGGTGTTCAGGGTATTGAAAAGATGAGAAGAACCCAACTTAAAAAGTAAGACAAATATTATATACAGTATATGTAGGATCTGGTGGAGTTATAGTTATGGAGGGGCTGTCTTGGGAGCTTATGGAGTTGAATCATACAGAAAGTAGCCTGGACGTCCTGTAACAGTGCCCACTTTGCAGCTGGTATATACTGTATGCTCGAGATTCTGCCCAAGATGTTTGCGTCAAAGCTTTTAATTATATTTCTGCACTGCTACAAATACCTTCCACCTAACCTGAAACCTCCCTGTCTCAGCCAGCCTACAATATTAATAATAATAATATCAATAATACCAAAATTGTTAGATTAGATTATTTTTTATATTGCACTGTATAGTAAATGGTAAATGGTTTTGCACTTTGATAATGCCTTTCTGTCTTATGACACTCAAAGCGATTTACACTGTTTCCCATTAACCCATTCACACACACAGTCTTACACCAGTGAACACTCACTGGGAGCAACTTGGGATTCAGTGTCTTGCTCAAGGACACTTTGGCCTCCGACAGACAGGTGATGGCGAACCAACCGCACATAGTGGTGATGGATGTGGAGATCGAGTGACAGCAACATCAGAAAGAAGGAGCTTGAAAAGATGCAAAAAGTGAAGGTAACAGTGGTCGTCGGACCGTAAACAACCACACTGCAAAAGTAGCTCCAGCAGATTCCAGAAGTAACATCCAATATAACACAATAAATCACTGAAGGTGAATCAAAAAATTCAGAATCCCAAGAACTAAAAGCAAAAATGCCATGTTTTCTTGTTTCATCTTGTATTTTGTTTATCTTTTTGTGTCATTCTTCATTCACCTTCCACCTGATTTTTGTCTTCATACATTTCATGTTGTTTTCATCTACCTTTGTAAAGTTGCCATTTCCTTTCTCTACACTCCAGACTCTCTTTAACTGAAGACACAAAGTGATTCAGTTCAGTCCAGTTTTGCCAGGAATGGATGTTTGTTTACAAAATGTTTCTTTACTGTAAATAAATCTGTTCATGTATGAAATATACTCTGTTCACACGGTTTAGAATGATTATATACATGCAAAAATAAATGTGACTATCACTCTGGTTTTGTCAGGATGAATTTAAGACCAAAACGCAACCTTTAATCTGGAATATAATAATGACAAAACACAACAATAAGAAACAAGGATACACACAGGGACAAGATTAATACCAGCTTGCCACTTCCCTGGCACACAGAGCACTGAAACAATAATATGCAACCGTTACTGTAATATTATCGACAACTACTCAGCATGATGGTAACTGTAAAGGGGCTAGATCTCATATGTTAGATACTCTCAATTCTACCCTACACATTTAATATTGTAAAAAAAAATACCCTGATGGACAAAAAAGGTTGATGAGAGCTGTAAATAAAATAAAACTTTATTTAACCTATTTGCCATCTCCTTGTTGTTAATGAGTTATGTCCAGCTTGTAAGTAAGCCAATCACCATTAGAAACTTTAAACTTTAGTTATATCGATAGAACTTATACAATATTGATAGTACTGAATTTTCACAACATAACAAACTGTCTTGGCTGTTCTGGCTGCTGTTAAAAACTGAGCACGTCCAGCTATACGGCTGTGAAATGTTATGAATTTGTCTTTGGTGGTGTCTAGAAATATAACCCAGTTTAAATATTTCAACATTATGTACCAAGATTTCCCCGTAAAACAAAAGTTCAACAATGCTTTAACCTTCTAATCATGACAAAGAGGACTGAGAAGGGCTTTCTCGTCTCTGCTGGGTAGATATCCTGTAATATCATCTGACATTTACAACGGACAGTTTGTAATTCCTGGATTTTTGTCAATCCATCCATCTGTTCATTTGCAGGGGTTGTGAATTTCTGTGTCCACTCTCAGTACAGATCTGCAGTTCTGTTTGACAGCTGACTGTTCTTCCTCCTATGTCAAAACCAGTGGATAATGACAGGCTGTACAGTGAGGCCGATGCAGAAGTAACTTAAAGCTGTAATTCCGCCACTGGGGCACTGTTCACAGGGCTCCAAAAAGACCTGACTTCCATAGATTATAGTGGATTTCTCTCTAAAAATACTAAGTGAATAAATTTTGTCATAAGTCATCATGGTCTCAAACATTTTATTTGGACCCTCTAATATGTAATCTGATGGTCCATCTTTACATTATTAAGATATTGCAGTTATTATGAGCTTACAGCAAAGAATCAGACAAATCTCTGCCATGCTGAGGTTTCACTGACATGTCGCCCTGGTAACTCGACTCACCGGCAGAGTTAGACTGAGTTGGACCTTCATATCTTCTACGTCCACAAAGAATTTCCATTCAAACCCTATGGAACTCAGCGTTTTTTATCACTCAGCGCCCTCAGCCCTAGAACGCCCGCAGCGCACAGCGTTTTTTGTGCTGGGCTGAAGGCATTTTAATGCTCAGTCTTCAGAACAGTGTTGTGATTGACAATCACATGCTCACTCGCCCACCAATCAAAATTGAGAAAGGATGAGCCATAGGAAGTAAACAGTAAACTTCTCTGCACTGTGATGGAGGGGAAACTGACAACGCAATTCATGACTGAACACTGAAGAATTTCCATGATTTTAGGAAGGAAGTGAATGTCCAGAACATTCAGTGTGAAATGTTACTGTGTGAAAAGGACATTTTTACGTGTCACTGTGATGCAGCTGCAACTCATTCATGACGCTATGACTGTGTCAGTATGAGTGTAAAAAGAGAACTTAGAAATGCATTGTGTTTTGGGATGTCATTAAATTCAAGGCTGTTATCTGAATCCCCTGATAAACTGACCACAGATTTCAATTTTAATCCACCACATGCTTGGCTGAAAACAAAAAAGGTGAACCACTGTTTTGTGAGATAAATATAGTAGTTTTTCAAAAACATGTACCTTTCAGGAATCACCCACACATACTGTAACCGCAGCAACAAAAAACACTGGGTAAAGCTCTGAGCGGTAGCACCCACAATGTAACACCCAGAGCGCCGCTGGCACAAAAACAGACCCTAATGCGTGTCCTGAGCATTTGCTTCCTTCATAAAATCATAGAAATCCTTTACCGTTAGATCATAAACAGAGTTGTCAGTCAGTTTCCATTCAAGTTCACACTGTTTACTTCCTATGTTCCACCCCTTCTAGATTTTGATTGGTTGGCGAGTGAGCAGTGATTGTCAATCACAGGTCTGTTCGAAAGACCGAGTGCTGAAATGCAAAAAAATGCTGTGCACTGAGATGGTGATCACGATCACCAGCAGCATTTAATTCGTCTGTTCCTTGTCCCACTTTTACACCTTTCCTGAAAATTTAATCAAAACCCATTTATACCTTTTTGAGTAATTTTGTGAACTAACTCACTGACATACAAACCCCTGCCAATCCATGGCAGAGGTAATAATCAACAACACTTAAAAAAAATTTAATTATCAAATTGATCAAAATAATAAAGGAAATTAAGAAATATTGCAAATATCCCAGTGTGGATATACTGAATGAAGCTGTAATAAATTCCATGTAATGAGGTTACTCACAATAAATAAATACTCTGAAATACTCCTTTAACTCAAGTTCAGTGGAACCCTGGGTTACGAGTTTAATCCATACCGGGATCAAGTTCATGAAGCAGAAAACTCGTGACCAGTTTTCCCATAAAACCAATGTAAAACCAATTAATCCATTCCAAGACCCAAGAAAACTCCCATACAATTCATAATTTTTTCTCTTTTCTGATTTTTATTCACTTGTTATTGCCTGTTTTGCCACACTTTCATCATCATCAGCATCATCGCTTTCAGTTGGCGATGATCTTTTGCTAAAATAGCAAATCCAAAGAAATTTGCCTCTGCCTACTCCTTAAAATGTTACAAAAATGGGTGAAATGTCATTCACTTGGTCTAATACATGACCAGTGTGCACTTTCTTGGGTGTTTTTTTTTTCTATGAACCTCCAGAACAGTTCATAGTGCAACAACATCTCTATCTCTGCTGTTGTCGTGACCTCCTCATCGTCCTCCTCTCCACTGCTCCTCCGATCTCGTGCTTCACCTGCATCCAGATCATATTACGGGTTTTCTTCTCACCACTAGCATCCTTCTTAGGCCCATGATGAAAAAAAAACAACACAAAATGAAGCACTATTTCAGGTGAAAAAGGCACAAATACGAAGCACAATACAGCACAAGTTTCATGTCCACATTTTCAGTTGGCCAGTGAGTAGCCTCTTCTCACTCTCGGGAACTATTTTTCTCGCAACCCAAGTTTTTGCTCGTGAGCCGGTACAAAAATTTTCCTTGTAACCCAAAAAAATTGTATGCCGATGCGCTCGTAACCCGGGGTTCCAGTGTACTTCCGTTTATGTGTACTTCAGCTCGAATCATTAGAATTCTATTCACAGTACTTTTACTTGAGTACTATTTCTGATTACCCTGCACACCACTGACCATTACACACACGAAAGTTTTGGCTTCACTTTACAATAGGGTACATGTATTAGCATTAATTCACTGCTTATAACCATGACCATGACTGACCTGCCGAATCACACCAAGATATCCACCTGAATAAATTCATTTATCCAGTGGACACACACTCTCTCTCACACACACACACACACAACTGCAATTTCACACTGAATGAAGCCCTGGAAGTGTTTCAGCTGTGAGATCGACATGTGTGTGCATTGACTCGCAAATGAGTCTTTCAATTAATCATATTATATTGAGGAGAGAATCAGCTACTGTACTAAATGATGCCCCTGTTCGTGTAACGAGTATTCCTCATGGTCCTCCCTCTTCTCCTGCTCTCTTTGTGCTCCTCCATTAAATTGCACTGCACTGTCTCCAACATATTGCTCTTAAAATTTTCCAAGCAGCTCTTGCTGCATGCTAATGTCCTCTGCCCTACGCTGGAGGAAAAAGCAACAGCCGCGGATAAAATCACTCCCAATTTTCCAAAGTGCTCATCTTCAAACACCACCCTTTTAAATTCAAGAACAACTTCACTCTGTAGAAAAAACAAAAGATGCTGTCTGCACTTATATGTAGTGCTTCTTGGTAAAACGGTGTATGTAAAAAAAGAAAACAGACAGAGTGAAAGACCTATTACCCAGTGGTGTTTACATTGCTCTCATTTCTGCTGTCTACACCAGGGGTGTGCAACCTGTGGCTCCAGGGCCACATGTGGCTCTTTATCTCCTGTCGCTTCGTCCATTGATGGAAGTATCATATTAAGAATCAAAATGAACAAAATAAGCACAAAGAGAAGACAAAATGGGCCACATAATGAAAAGAAATTAAAATAAAATGGATGCAAAATGAACTGGAGTAAACAATGTAATAAATTGAAGGATCAAAAATAAAAATGAACAAAAAAATGAACAAAATAATTTAAAAGAACAAAATGAACAAAATAGTCAAGCAAATGAATACAAACAAGAAAACAAAATAAACCAAAATTCGCAAAATATATGAAATAATTAAAAAATAAAATCAACAAAATTAAATGAATTGATGTGAACAATAAAAACAAAATAATTTACAAAAATCGCCTGGGAAATGGACTAAACTTCATAATGTATATAAAACAATTTAAAAAATGAACAAAAAGTTAAGCATGTAATCACTAAGCCAACAAAAAGAATAAAAAAATTAATAAATTACACTTAAATTAAAACAGAACAGAGGCAGATAACCTACAAAACCATCAAGCAATATAATAAATTAAACATTTAGAAATGAAAAAATAATAAGGAATAGTCAACAAAATAAACAAATTTAACAAAATAATCAAGAAAATTAATATAAACAAAAGAAAAAAACAATTTATAAAAGCAGTAAATGAAATAATCCACAAAAATACAGGAAATGAACCAAAACTCAAAAATGAAAAAAATATTCAACAAGTTCAACAAAAATATGCAAAATAATGAAGGATGTAGAAAAAAAATTAAAATTAAAACAAAATGAACAAACGAAATGAAGACAAAGAGTAAAAATAATGACCAAATCTGTGTGAACATGTTGCCAGTTACAACACATGTCATATGTTGTGTAATATGTAAAGGAGTTCAAATATTTTTTTACAGCTCTAGACATTTTTTGTTTCTGTTAAAAAAAAAAAAAAAAAAGACTCTTCGAGTTGTAAAGTTGATGACCCCTGGCCTGAGGTCAGGGCTACAAAACACCTGCTTTAAACATTAATAAATACACTTACTGGGAAAAACAACTCAGTGATGCAAACATATAATCAGCCGGCGACAGCAGCTCAGTGCATTCGATCATAACGAGCTGAAGCTTAAAGGAAGCATCAGGTGATTTCAGGGCCTCGTCAGGCCTTGCATTTACATCCGTTGTCACCACATCTGATCAAATCCAATCAGCTGCAAGCGTCCGTTCAGACCTGGTGTTACACATGTCATGCCTGGCGACTTTGGATTGGATCTGACTCCCACTTGATATGTAAATAAATCAGCTCTATGACACAGACCAGAACACACCAACTTTGTAATATTTTTTTTTGTCAGGCAAGTCCACTGTTCTGCTCAGAAGCAATTTCAAGGTGGACAGTTTTCTGCCTCTAGCCATTTTAGCGGTAAATCAATAAATACGCCTTAAAAATCCATAAAACTGACAATTCTGTCTGTTTGCACTGTGTTCCCTACCTGACATTACGCTATATCGATGAGATAATACATAAGCACTTCAATAAGTATGAATGAATTCCTACCAAATTGCATCAACTATGGCCATTACCTGTTTCCTCATGAAGAAAAAAAAATGTAGCAGTGTAAGGAAGATTATGATCAGGTGAACATAGGCAGCACACACCAAACACTCCTCATGCATCTTTATGGACTATTGGGACATTTCAGGTGTCTTTAAAACACTTTGATATTGTGTAAATGGCTCACTAGATATATCACAACAGCTGAGTGGGCGGTCCTTATTGTGTCCCATGACGGATGTGTGCTCAGAATCCAAGACAGTGCAGACAAATGCATCATGGCTGATCAAATGCACCCTGAAATGCTTAGGAGTTACTCAGAAACTACACTAGACCTATCCACATGTGATCAGATGTTCCAGGATGGATGGTATTGTACGGTCTAAACAGGGCCCAAGAGTGCACTGACAATGAGCCATTTCAATTCAATTGTGTTTCATCCTCAATAATAATAATCCAAGATTATCTCCAAGTACTGCACAATTAAAGGCGGAAGCTTCAAAGACTGTCTGGGGAGCAAAGACAACTGAACCTCTGAGAACAGTTATTTTCCAGGGAGCAGACATTTGCCAGCAGGATGGATGGAAGGAAGCGGAGTCCTGCATGGTTGGGCCTTCTGCCGAGCTGCTAGTCCTCCCTTGCATCTGCGCCTTTGTTTCCCATCTCCATCTGCTTCTCTGTCCCCTGTTGTGACGCGACTATGAGTGATTCATAAGACCTTTATGATGAAAAAAATCAGGAACCCCGTACCCCGCCTGGTATGGGGAGACTGGGACCCCACTCTGAAAACAGTCCTGGGGTAGGGGTAGGCCAGCGGATGGTGGCCAGACCTGCAGCCATGGGGTCTCGTCAGGCACAACCTGAAGAAGGAACATGGCTCCCCCTCTTGTGGGCCCACCACCTGCAGGAAAAGTCGTAAGGGTCCAATGCTGTGTGTTTTGGGTGCTGTGTGTTTTGGGTGGTGTTTTGGGTGGAGGCCTGGGTGGTCAAATCCTTAGTTACTAAAACTAGCTCCAACTGGGAGGAGGCCCTGGTGCAGACTCAAGACATACCGTCATTTCCGCACTATTAGGCGCACCTAAACGCCGTCAATTTTGTCCAAATATGGCACTGCGCCTTATAATCCGGTGCGCCTTATATATGGACTAATTCCAGTCAAGTCCCGCACCATTTGTGTGTGTAAAG
>JAQQAE010014925.1:0-12217 GCA_029823295.1 Pseudamia nigra
CTACAATGTAAATAGTCAAAATAAAGGAAATGCATTGAATGAGAATGTGTGTCCAAACTTTTGGCCTGTACTGTATACTGCTTGCTCCTCTCCGACAGGGGAGGGCTGAGAAGCATCAAGAACCCCCTGGAACGCCCTCTATAGGCGGGGCCACACGTCACACGTCAATGCAGGGCAACTTTCACGTGCACAAAAGAACTTGGTAAACACGTGTACATTACACCGAGACAAACACAAACAATTCATTGGTCACATGACACTAATGCAACAGGAAGTCATCAGGAAGACTTTACAGTAATTTTTTGATATGTTGGCGAATTACATGTGATACATTGGAACAAACTCATCCTATACAGTACATTTCATCCACATGACTTGAATTGGCACCAGAGAATCTCCAGAGGTGGGTGATTAAATGTTTCAGAAGGAGATACAAAGCTTTCAAGAATTTTGGTGAATTTTTAATACCTTCACCATGAAACAGGACATGTTTATAACTCTGACCTACTTTGCTCGATCGTCACCAGATTTGATGTTTCATCACGTGTGTACTGTAGTCTAAACACAGATACATCTAGTTATAGTCAAAGATCAGTGGACGTGTTTTTAGACATTTTCATTGTATTTACAGTATATCACTGTATTTATGATGTAAACTTTCACGACTAACGTCTCTTGAAATTAGTTTATATTTTTTACCTTGACTACTGTCTCTCTTGCTGCCTCAGGTCAGCATTGTAAATATTTTAATATGCTGACATAGTTTAGTGTACAGCATATATTGTCTTGATGGTTTTTTTATACTTTGCATAATCTTGTTCTTTTATAGCCCGTCTTTCCGTCAACGGGCCGCCTTTTGCCAGGCATTTGTAAATAAGAACCTGTTTTTAATCTGTCTTGCCTGGTTAAATAAAAGATAAATAAAATAAAAATAAAAAACATGTAAAAAAAAATGGCACTGTTGCCACGGTAACATGGTGCAAGGTCACAGCTCGCCAACAAACAGGAAGAGACTGTAAGTTCTTTATGTTTTTATTAGGGTCACTGCCTAAACAAATATATATGTCAATAATAACAGTCTTGCCATGATAACTTGGCAAAAATAAGAAGTGTATCTAAGTCTATGGTAGATCATCAAATCAGCATTCAATTTCCCTTTATAAGAGGAAACCTGACCTAAACACATCTACACGTCAATATTAATTCCATTGGCATGGCGCCCTATGGTGGCTTACAGAGGCGCCTTAGGGAGGCTCGGGCTGATTATCACTGCTTTCAGCTTTAATCTATATTTAATTTACAGTTTATCCACATTAAACCTAGTTACTATCTCATTCTTGTTCATGACTTTCATCTACATGGTACCCCGTCTTACCAGTTTAATCTGTTCTGCCGTCACACTCATGAAGTGAAAAACTCATGACCGGTTTTGCCATAGGAATACACATGTAAAACCAATTAATCCATTCCAAGACCTGTGAAAACTTCCATATACTGTACAGTATGCAAACAGACCCGTACATTCACATTTATTCATTATTATTATTTGAAAAGGAAGTTATGTTAATTATCTGAAAAGGAATGTATGAAATTAGTTCTAAAAATGATTTATAATGACACTTAGCTTGGAGACAGAGATGATTGCAGGCAAAGGAGGCATGATGCCGTCCAAGGACGTACACGGACTATCGCTATCAGATGTAAATGTTGAGACGTTAAAAAAGTTTTAGTTATATTGATGATATTTAGATGTACTGAAATTTCACTACAGGACTAGCGTCTAGTGAAGCAGACTAAAAACTTTCCAACATATATTTAGGTAGATTTAACTGTAAAACTAAAATAAAAGTAAAAATTATGCTACGACCCTCCTTATAATCATTAAGAAGATGATTGAGAAGGACTTTCCCAGCTCTGCTGAGTTGCTAGTCATACTGTAATATCCATTGACATACAAGATGGACAGTTTTTAATTCCTGTATTTTCGTCAGTCCATCCATCTGATAAATTAGAAGGGTTAGAAAATTCTATGCCATCCACTGTGAGTAAAGATTTCTAGTCCTATATGACTGCTGTTCCTCCCGTGTCAAAATGCATGGAGACTCCTGCATTGCTGTCTCAAGGACATCTGTGTGGATCCTGGATGTCACAAACAGTCAAATCATCAACTTTCCAAAGTTTGAACTCATCAATACAGCACATATCACTATTGTTACCACTATTTTGGATTCTGATTGGTAGCCAAAAATTCCACAGTGCACCTCCCAGACTGAGATGTGCAACTTGCTTATTGTGGTTGTAACTTCACTGTATACATTTTATGTAAAAATGAACACAGTGACAGATCTCCAGATGTTAAATGCTGTAACTTTTGTGGCTATTTTGTTAATTTTCCTTCATTTTCTGGCTTATTTTGTTCCCTACTTAAACTTTTGCAGGAAAGATGCCAATATTAACAACTGACAAGAGCATGCAAAATGAATTGATTAAAATTTTGAAAGGCTCCATGGATCCCTCACCTAAAATACTCCTGCCAGTGTTCAAACAACACCAACACCCCTGTATTGTTTCATGTAAAATACTACAGGTGTTAACAAATCACATCTGTTTTATTATTACTTGCCACGTCAACGTCATTTACAGGTTTTCACACAGATTGATTCAACTTTTTGGTTTTCTACGCAGTGTCAAATCACTGCTGCCTGTCCCTCAATTTGCTTTCATTTTACAGCCTCTTTTGTTGGGTTCAGATCAGAAATGGAGCCTTCAAGGAAACAAAAAGACCCTGACAGTCGAGGGAGACGGGAGACGACAGCGATGAAGTGTGTGTTGGAATAGAAAGAGAGTATTTGGTAAAAGAAAAAAGAGACAGGCGGGCAGAGACAGCCAGAACATGAAACATAGACGACAAAATGCGAGCAGGAGACAAAAAAAAAATCCGCGAGGGAAATACTCAGAATGCAGAACATCAAAGGAAATAGATGAGAAGCTGGAAAATTCACAGGTTGAGGGATGTTTCAAACCTCCTGTAGTTGCTCCTGTGTGGAGGGAATCGACAGGATTGACATATATGGCTGTTCATTTCCAGACGTCAGGCTTAATTTCCTCCAGTGCCAATCAAGCACCGTCTCCCCTCCCTGTTTCCTTTTTCCTCTCTTTTATCCGCTTACCTCCGCTTCCACCGACATCGCCCTCCAATGACTTGTCCGCAGCAATCACTCCTTCTTCACTTCAGTATCTAATATCCTGCCTGGGAAGGAATTTAGCATGAATTAAAGAGCTAGAAGCTATTTGTGGTTATAATTAGAGAGTCACTGAAGGGTTTGGGCCAAGGTTCATCCAGTATTTGATTGCCAATTGTACCTACTACGTTAGAGGGGCCAGAAGGTCATTCAAATTAAGGCTCGATTAGCTGAGTGGAGAATGAACATGTTTGAAATCTGAAGGGAAAAGAATTGCACAGTGACCAGGCCTGAAAAATGTTTCGGTAGACGACATGATATTCCCAGTGAACCTTTCTATCACTTTTTAAAGTAACACGTAGCTATAAGGTAGACTTTACTGTGTCATGAAGACGCCTTAACTTAACCTGAGTCCAGAAGCACTATTGAATAAATTGTGGTGTAAATAAACAATTTTCCATTGCAGTGGTGGCTTTTGAAATTATCTTGGGGTGGCTGGTGCAGTATGTATGCCAGTTTCCAGATCTGGTATAACTGATATCACCACTAGGCTACGCTAAAGGACATTGCTTCACATCACTATTTTAAAAGATTAGATTAAATTAAAATAAAAATCCAATTTCACTTTTTCAGAAAGATGTTTTAAATCCATTATACCTTGCTGCATCCATGCTTGTTTTGTTCAAGCAGTTGAAACAGGAGGCAGGGAAAACAAAACAAAGTGCTGGCCTCATCACAAGCAGATAGCCAAGCCTTCTTTTTATACCAGTTTTTTGAAAAGGGCCATTTGTAATTTCTCTCTGTATTTTGGGATTGCTTTTTTGATAAATGGATGTCTGCCTGGTAAGATCCAAGCTCTTTAACCTGAAGCTTTTCCTGTGCTGTTCTTCTATAGAATGATGCAATTCTTCGGTGCACAGCTGAATTGGATGCAAAAGGCACTCCTCCAACTGACTGTAAACAACACAGTCTGCCACGGAAAATTTCTGTTTCCAGGATCTAAAGCTGTCAGCCAGTGACCCAAAATATGCAGGTGCTGGGCACATTTTTTTGTTCCCTAGTGTTCTGTTTTGCTTTGGAAGGGGGCCTAGTACACATGCACCATTTATAACATGTGTCTGTGGTAAAGATTTTTGTGCCCCAGAGGAGCACGGAGTACTCAGTTGACCGTTCACTCACCGTACATGACCAAGAACATCTGGTGCTCACTGACTGTATCATAGCCTGTTTACTTAAATTTTCATGTTTTTGTAAAATGATTTTATTTGATGCTTCTCTTCTTTTTTATGAGACAGGTGGGGAGGCACCCAAGCATCCTCTGTTGACGGGCTGCCACTGTTCCATTGTTTTAGTTCGAAATGGCTGATGTATGGTCTAAGATGACAGATTAAAATACAGCACAATGTGTATTTGTAACTATGTGCGTGTAAGCTACTGACAAAGGTTTTCCTTATGGATCTGTCATTCCCATGTGCTAATATGAAGCACCATTTCAACAATTTTCTGTGTATTTAATGACAATGTGGAGTATTTCCTCCTGGCAGTATAAAACTCTCCTCACAGGCCCCTTATGTACCAAATCATGTTTAAAATCACCTATTCATATTAGCTGGTTCAAATGACATTGTCAGAATTTCTTAATTATCTTTGTTCTTTTTTTTTTTGCTCATTTTGTCACATTCCCTCGTGGTATCTGTTTTACAGAGGCTACTCAAACTTCATATTCATTTTCAAATTTTAGTTTTGACTTTTAGACCACTCCATGGACAAGCCCCACAGTACATCTGCTATCTTTTAACCTCACACTGTTTGTGTCGGTCACTCAAATTCTTATGTCGGCGCTTAAGACACACTATAAATCAGAGGTGACCTTTTGTTCCAGTCTGTTGCTCCTTGTTTTGTGGAACACTCTACCCATGTCTTTGCGTCTGACTGATTCTGTTGACCTTGAAGGAGAGTAAAATCACCGCACCTCCACATCGAGAGGAGTGGATATGTTGATATGGCTCAGGCATCTGATCTCTCTGGAGAGATGCTTCAGGCATGTCCCACTAGGAGGAGGACTATGTCTCTCAGCTAGCCTGGGAACGCCTCGGGGTCCCCTTCGAGGAGTTGGAGGAGGTGGCTGGAGAGAGGGAAGTCTAGATGGATGGATGATGGAGTTTTACAGGCGGACATTTTGGCTTGTAAAATTTTAGGCCAAAAGCACATCACTGTCTGAACCACTTCTTAGAAAAATGCTGGAACAAATGTGCTTGATAACCACTTAAAACATTTTTCAGTGTCACCCTGTGTTGGTCTTGGTGGTCGTGACTACTCACCTTACAGCTGATCAAACTTTAATATTGTCTGCATCTTAATAATGGATATAACGTGTCACAAATGTACTTATGGTATGCCTGTATTATTGATGGTAGATGGTAATGATAGACATTGCTGTATAAATGTTTGATCTTGTCTATTGTGACTGATTCATCAAAATATATAGCTATCCACATACTCACTGTTGCAACTGAGGCATGAAAAGCTGTTCAGAGAGCACTCTAGACATATCCTTTATACACTCCACAGTTACTCTGTCAGTCATCAGGACTTGTCATTTTAACCCACAAATTAGCTCCCAGCAGCTCTGGAAAGTTTGAAGCACACACCACAGAACACATATTGAATGTAACACTGCATGGATTTGAGCAGGAGTTTGCACATCTGAATAATATGTATGAAATGCTGTCACTGTCATTCACCGTCGCACTGCCTGGAGGCTACATTATGCACTGTGTGAGCGCTAAAGAGACACAGCAGTAAGTAGGAGTGACAGACACCAGCACAGGTCACAGCTTGTTTTATTTTGAATTCAAACCAAGAGAAGAGGGACAAGGATGCACACTGATAAATTACACCAGGTATCGCTACATATCAACTAACAACATCACAATATCTCATAAAAGCGCTCTTGACAACAGATCAAATGTTCCAAAATCAAATAATAACAGTACAGGTATTAAGGTCTGCTGCAGAGGAAGCCCATCTACAAACAGAACAAAAACACAGCAAAAAAAAAAGAGTTTTGGCAAGAGATGGTGATATGCTAGAAATTTCCTTTCCCTTCTGCAACGTTAGTTTTTTAAATCTGCTCAGTCAGGCCACCACTGTGTACATAATGGAGCTACAAGACTGTCAGCTAAAGCAATATGCAAGCAAGTAACTCACATGAAGAAATAGTTGTTCTGAGGGAAAAAAAAACCTCCTAAGGAAAGCTACAGTACTACAATGCATACACACAAAAATCTAGCCTAAAGTCCTATGTACAGCTTGGGTCACTGGGGGGGGGGTTCTGATTCAAACAGTATAACACAGCACATTGAAAATGTCACTGTATATAAGCTATCAAAGAGCCATGATGGAAAAATCAACTGGACGTGTGTTGGGTGTGAACATTTGAGTTTCCTTAAACAGCGGAAATTTGCAATACAAGACGATGAGGTGGTGTTTTGGCGTGCCTGAGGTTACATAGCTCGGACGAGGGAGGCTGAACCAAAAGAAAAGAGCTGTGGATGAATGTACAGTAACTACAGTATACACAGAATGAACCATACAAAGAGGGGGCGTGAAATTCAGCATTGACTCGTGCCTTTGTACAAGGAGTTGCCTGATAATCACATAGAAAACATCCATACGTTACAGTAAAAAATAAATATGTCATGACGGTCAAATCATAAATTAGAGGAAGGGACTAAAGATGTAACAAGAGAGCAGAATGTGTGTGGGAGACAGATAGGATCCCATTAGAATTGAAAATCAACGAGAAATGCCCCTTGATAAGAGAGTGAGAACATACAATAAATGACCAGATGGGAAAATCAGTATATGAAGTAGTATGTGGGAGTTTTAATGTCTGCATGCATGTTTTCACTCTATACTGGCATTATGTGTCCATATGTATCTCTCTTGCTTTCGTTTTCTATATATTAACCTAAATGTTTCTGTGTTTGTGTCTACGTACGTATGTCTGTCTACATGTCTGCATGTGTTTATTACACCCTTTGTTTCGTAGCTAACTCAGTGACCCTCCCCGCTGGGGGGCTTCGCGTCGTGCTGCTGCCCGCCTGCCCCTCCAGGCAGCCAGGGGGAGACGGAGTGTGAGGTGGTCTGCTTGGCCATGCTGTAGTGGCTGATCACTGTGTAGAAACGGCCCCGGGAGTTGGCATCCTGAGCGGCGTAGTAGGCCTCCAGAGAGGCTGGGATACACCGCTTGTGCTGTAACCAACAGAGACAAAAACACATTCACTACAAACATTTATCATTTTACTAATTAAGACATATTGTCTTATAAAAGGTTGTACACGTCAAGGTAGGACACAAATTTTCAGTGTTTTTTTCTTAATTATTTTTCAACGTTGTACATTAATACTGAAAACATCCGGACTGTGAAAGAACGTGTGTGTGATGATGTAGTAAACAGAAAAACAATCCAGAACATTCTTTAGATTTTAGATTTTTCAAAGTCACATTTAGCTTTGACAAAAGCTTTCAGTTCTACTGTCAGATTTATGAGGTAGTCAGAGTTCATTTGTGCCATGTCTTGCCTTCTTAATGTGCCATCGACCACTAGTGGTCATTGGTAGTGTGTCTAACTGTTATTAATAAAAATATAAATGACAAGAAAAGAAGCTGGTTGCACAGCTGAACAATTAACTTAATGAGCCTGTAACATCAGTCAGTGACAGTGTCAGCTTTCGGACCCTGTGGTGGATAAAAGTGGCTTCGGAATATATTTGTGGCTGGTTTGTGATGACTAACAACATTTTTTTCTGTAGTGAGAGCTTTGGGGATTAAATATTAGAAACACATGTTGACTTAAATATTGCATGTGCACAATTTATATCAAGTGACAGATGATCAGTTTTATTTTGGGCTCAGACACAGCAGCTGTTGACAGAAGGATATTGTCTAGATGCTCACAGTGTTTCATGATAGTTCTTGGTGTGTGTCACTTTTAAGGCCAAGTATGAGAGGCTGCAAGAGCATGAAACGTATAAAGAGGATGGGGAAAGTATTACGTGACCTATTACTTGACATTACTTTGACAATAGCATATTTCATACTATTGTGGATTTGGCACTTGTATGCGCTGGGTTTGGAGGTATGGAGTCTGTGTTGTGCTGTGAGCCAGATGTCTGTTGACATTTTGAAGCTCGCAGTTGCATCAGTACAGCAGCAGAAGAGGATTTTCACTGACAATCCAACCTAAGTCCTCTGCATAAAAATGTGTCAGGTAGGCAACTGGGATAATTATTAGTTCAACAATGGAGTTCCTAAACAAATGTCTATGATTGGCAGGGACAATTTTACAAACCTCATCTTAATGCTGGAAGCCACCTGCTATAAAACGGGGAAAATCTACAAAATACATACAAAAATATATATACAATCCACAGTGAAAAGAATGGTGGGCTCAACTCTCAACTTCCTTGTAGATAGAAAGGGATCCTTTTAAACTCTAAGGCCAGGCCTCTTAGGATTTTGAAATTTAATGTTTTGGTTGGGAGTTGTGTTTGGTGTGTGCAAATATGATTTATATGTGCTTGTAGCAGAGTTTCTCTTGTTTAATTTGATGTGCATTGTGACTATATTATAATGTGATTAGTGCAGCTTCATGCTTTTTGTGACAGAGCAAGGGGACTCTCCATAGCCCCACTATCTCGAGGCTCCAGCATTTATGATTAATATAATGAAACCAACAATGCACTTTTTGTATGATTTTACCCTAATAAGAGCATAATTCTGAATTTTATGAATCAATTCTCCAACGAGACCTCAATTCTACACTACAGAGTTGACCTCAAAACCCCCCAAAGAACTATTTTCACACCATGTGACCTTTAAGGAGGATTTGAGGTGAAAATATGAACTTGCACAGTACCCCGAGCCTTAAGAAATCCATGCAACAGGAAAAATAAGCCGTATTGAATATTTGTAACTTATGACATCACAAGTCAAAACCAATTATCATGACAATTTCTTAAAAATTAATTCCTCTTTCTGTTACTGCACTGTGTTATTCATTTCATTATTGCAGCTCCTAGCTTTCTGATTTAATAAGCAGATATCACAATAGGAACTGCAAGAAACTCCCTGTGGTAAAGTCTTCAGAAACACTGGTTTGTGGAAGGTGTGCTTAAAGGTCTCAGGAGTCTACAGGAGAGCCCTTATGCACTTGACATTTTGACAATCCTAAACCCTCACGGACTTATCTGAAACATCGCTCATACTCTGTACGTCCATGAGTGTGAACACTGGGACTGGGTCCGGTCATGTTATTAAAATTTAAACCCGAGTGCACAGCTTTGAGGAGAGGCGCAGCATGTTTTTGGTGAAGGTCAACAGGACTCTAAACCTTTGCTGTGCTTTTTATGTTCAGCGTTTTCCGAGAAAAAAAAGAAGGAAGAAGAGGGCATTAAAAGTGCAGGAGAAGTCGAGTGCAGTGGGAGAAAATACAGAGAACAAATCAATATTTTTTCATTGCAAGGTGCTTTGGCAGTGTTTAGAGAGGAGGACTTAGAGGCCTTGAAGGTGCACAGCGTTGGAAAGTGCACGAGTGCTTTTATGTTTGTGCTTTTGTTCCTTTGTGTGGTGTTGCTACAGGGTGTGTGCCTCCGCCGTCACTTTTGCACCTTGTGAATGTGCATGTGACACTGCTAATAATAACCTCTCTCTGACTCAGAGCCCTGCAGAGGTTTCAGGCCTAAAACTAGATCTATTCCACCTTAAAAGATCAGATTTGTTCAGAGACACACACTCTCCAAGGTGACCTCACAACAAAAGTGCTGGGAGATGTTTAAAAGCAGCACAGAGAAATACAGGAACATTGAGTTTCCCACCGGTAGGGTCATGGAACCGATTTTATTGGTTGATTAATTTTTACTATGTCTTTAATTTATTATATTGTTCATCTTTCTGATTTGTTTGCTCATTTTCTGTTCATTTTGTGGACATTTTGGTGAGTTTTTGATTATTTTTGTTTGTTTTCTGGATTATAATTTGAAGTTCTGTTCACTTTGTTCATTATTTTGTGGATTTTTGTTCATTGTCTTGACTGTCTTGTTAGTATTTTCTTGTTTTCACAGCTGTTTTGTTCATTTCTCTTCACTGTCTAGATTATTTAATTCATTTTTTGTTTATTGTTTTCATGAATTTGCTCCTTTTTGTTGATTATTTTGCTCATTTGTTAATTTTTTTGATTATTTTGTTCATTTACACATTTTGTTTATTCCATTGTTTATTTTTGTTTGCAACATGATTTTTTAATTTATTTTGTTTATTAATTTGTTTATTCTGTTCACTATTTCCATTTTCGTTAATTTTTTCATCATTTTGGTTTATTTTGCTCATGATTTTGCTCCTTTTTAATGATTATTTTCTTCATGTATTAATGTTCTTAATTATTTTTGCAAAATTTGATTCATTCTGTTTTGTCAAGTTTTGTTTATGTTTATGATGTTCTTAGTTTTGTTTATTGTATTGGCTGTACAGTTCCTTTTTGTGATTTTGGTTGGTTTTTTAAAATGTTTTGCTTATTTTCATTTCTTTTGTTCATGATTGTGTTGCTTCTTTTTGATAATTTTTATTTTGTTCATTTTTAAAATAATTTTTCTTGAATGTTTCCAGCACAGAGGTGTTGATGCATGCTTTTATCTCTAGTCGTATTATAACGCCCTGCTCTCTGGTCTTCCCAAAAAGAATATTTCACATCTTCAGCTACTTCAAAATTCAGCCACACTTGTGCTGACAAAGACCAGAGAGTGGGTGCACATTACACCCGTTTTAAAATCACTGCATTGGCTCCCTGTGCATTTTAGAATCAATTTCAAGGTTCTTTTAGTTGTTTGTAAATGTTTGAATGGTCTTGGGCCTTCTTCTTCCATCTGGCCTGCTTTTAAACTATGAGCCCTTGCGGACCCTGAGGTCCTCCGGTACCGGCCTTTTAACTGTTCCAAAGGTTAGAACTAAAACCCATGGTGAAGCCTCATTTTATCATCACAGCCCCCGCCTGTGGAACAGCCTGCCGGAGAGCCTCAGGGCTGCAGACACTGCTGAGGTTTTTAAAAGCAGCCTCAAGATGCACCTTTTCAGTTTAGCTTATGACTAACTTCATTTTACTGCCCTTCTCACTGTTTAAAAACCAGCAAATTATGTTGATCTTACCTTATTTTTATTGCTGCCCTTATTTTCTATATGTTCATATTATTTATATGTAACTTCTGCTTGTTCTTATCATTTTACATATGTAGTTTTTCTTGTTTTAATAATTTTTATATTGTGTATGTGGTTTTTAGCTGTTATGTTTTTATCAGTTCTTTCTGTTTTTACATTTTAGCTCCAGTGTTTTCCTCAAGGGGGCTCTCCACACCGGGAGTTTGCTCTGGTCCATCTAGGTGGCGCTGCCCTGGAGGCTGCTCTGGCCCAGGGGGCGATGACCCGGGCTGTTCAGTGAGGCCAACGCGGAAGTAACTTTAAGTTGTAATCTCACCGATTGGCCACCGGGGAACTGATCATCTGACTCAGCTTTTTTCCCACAGAGATACATTGGACTTCGATCTGAAAATACTAAGCAAATAAATTTTTTTCATAGCTCATTATGGTCTCAAACATTTTACAGTGGAACCTCAGACAACGACAGCTTCTGACAACGATGAATTCGGACAACGACGGAAAGAAATATTACAAAATCGAACCGGATAACGATCAATTATGTGGACAACAACGCCCGGGTCACGCCTGTGTCACTCCTGCGTCACGCCTGCGTCACTCAGAGCGCTAGTCGCTAACACTAGCCGCTAATGCTAACTGCTAGCGCTAGCTGCTAACACTAACTGCTAACGCTAGCCGCTAGTGCTAGGGAAGCTAGCGGGTCACGTATGCATCACTTCCGCGTCTCTTCATTCCTTCCGGGTAATTTCATTAATTCTGAAACGGAATGAATGAAATTAGTTCTAAAAATGATTTAGAATGTATTCTTACCTTGGCTTATGACT
>JAQQAE010014926.1:0-12217 GCA_029823295.1 Pseudamia nigra
TCTTTTACTGATCCGGCCCACCTGAGAACAGAAGGTCTGGATCCGGCCCCAGAGCCAAACTGAGTTTGACACCCCTGGCTTAGAGGGTAGTGGTAATATACATAGGACATTGAGTTACTTTTAAGCAAAAATTGAAAATAATCGCGATTAGTCAACTAATCGAAAAAATAATCGCAGATTAATCGACTATTAAAATAATCGTTAGTGACAGCCCTACTTGTTTCCACAGTTCCTTAGAGCAAAAAAGCCAAATACTGACGCTAGTTAGGACTTTCACATTCCTGCAACAACTGTAGATTCTTCTAAAACCACATGGATGGATATGGGGAGATTAGGGTTGTGATCTGCAACTTTACCACTAGATATCACTGAATCCTACACACTGCATTTTTAACATATGATGAAAAACACCATAATTACTTAAAGTGCTGTAGCATTGATGTATCATAAATATTGATTCACAAAAACTGAGATTTGATCTAAAACAGTTTTTTTTCCTTGTGACCTGATTGGTGTTTTCAATTCTGGCATTTTCTTTCCTGATTTGTATAGCCTTCTTAAGATATAGGAAAGGAAAGGAAAAGAACAATAAAAGAAAGAGAGACTGACTTCACTAATTACACACCATTAACATAAGCTGCAGAGAACCCCACCCCCCCTCCCCGCCTCCCTAGGGGCACGAGCAAGTCTGAGTTCAATATCCCATCTGCCACCAGTGGAAGACAAAGGGGGTGGGGAGTCAGACTGAGGCTACCTGATGCTCTGTATTATAGTTTTTCTTTTTTTCCCCCCTTCAGGACTTTTTTTTTTCAGTGAAGGGAATAGTTTGGAGAGAACAAAGAATACCCCATCTTACCTGAACTCTCCACCAGTTTGGATGGAACCACTGAAGCGGCTATTAAAAGCCTTTTTCCCTCAAGGATAATCATCATAAATGTTCCTTTAACTGACTTTCTCCTGAAGAGCAGTTACACATGTGCACTGGGGGAAGATAATGACATTTACATCAAGCAGACCCAGAGGGACTGTCATTGCAACACAGATGCAGCTTTCTATCATCTGTCATCCACATGTAAACATTCAGCTGAGGCTATAAATCCAATCATCTTATTCCGATTTAACCATGCAGTCACATTTTGTCCGCAGGGTTATAGAATAGATTCCGCTATAAATGCAGAGTTGAAACAGGTGTAGAAATTTTATTAAACATTTCAACAGTTTATTAGTAGAGGCTTTACAGTTTGTCTTTGAATGTTGATGAACTGTCACAAACATTATTGGTTGTGTTTCCACAAAATGACAAGCAAATCAGAACCAATCCTTTTTAAAAGTTGCATGAGAGAAGAAATTCAGTAATAAATGAGTAATAAACATTTTATTCAGCACAAACCACCACTCACCATTCACTGAGTAATGGTCTATGTGTGAACTAGAAATAAAACTGAGCATTTGGGCAATATTCACTTCAGTAAGGATTTGAGGCATCAGTTGTAAAAGGATTGTGGCAAAACAAAAGAAATTCATTTAGATCTGAAAAGAAGGATTGTTGATGGACACAAAGTAAGAGTGTTTCCAAGCACCCAGAACTGGAGACACATGGGAAACATTTTGAAAATAATAAAATTCTCTTTTAAAAAGTGTCAGTCTCATTTATAGAAACAGTGATTTTTTTTCTTACTTTTTAAATTATTGTGTTCATTCTAAGATCAAATAAACTTTATTTGTCACATGCACACCTACACATAGTACAAAGTACTGAGAAATGTGTTTTGTTCTTAATACTTGTACGTTTTGGGGAGTGTTTCGCTGCTTTTTCCTTAACTTTGTCGATTCTGTGGCTTATTTTGTTCACTCTTGTTATTTTTTATATTAAGTTTTGTCCATGAATTATTAAATTAATCATTATTGCATTTCTCACATTTCGTTACATTCACAAGTGACCTGAAAGCAGATAATGAAGCGTTAAATGCTTAACGTCGCTTTTGTCGTTCAAAGGTGTGGAATGTAGTAAATGTCGTTTTTCCGATGGTTCGTAAATGCAGCATAACTCTCCATGTAGGCAGATTGAGAAGAGAGGCAGAGGGAGGAGGGGAGAAGGGAGAGGAAAGAGGAGGAGGAGAAAGGTTGGGAGAAAAGTTTGAAAGGAAAAGAGAGACGTTTGAGTAGCCCGGCTCGGTAAGAATCGGCTGAACTCCGGGCTGAAAACGGCGCAAAGCTTGCGTGTTTTGGGGATTTTACTGCTGCCGGGCAGCCGCTGGACACCGCCGGCTCCTGTGCGTCGTAGGGCGGTTTGGATGAGTTTGACTTCACCATGAGGAGCGACCCTCTTCTGTTCACTTCCAGCAGGGGTGAGTGGCTCAACCTGAGCGTTATGTCTGCCCACGAAAAAACGGCACCAAGGGAAGCGTGTCACGGGGTTGCAGTGACTTTTTTCCCCTCTGTAACATGGCCTTAATTTCCATCATAAATCCATGAAAATTGTGTGTTAAACAACCTCTTTACAGATTGATTCCGCCTCATATATCGGATAACAGATTGCTTTAGTAATTTCTGATGGTTCAGACTCATTGCACAGATTATATTATAGTAGTTTGAATCTTTCGTGTCCAGTGACGTTGGAATTATGAAAGCGCTACAGTTCAGCTGTATATGTGCACGCGTGCATATAATAGTCTTTGTTGTTGACACGCGCTCTAACGCACGCGCGCACAGTTTTCCACTCATCCACGCGACTCAGAAAACATTTTGCACATATCAAAGTTTTTTTTTATTGTCTTGTATAGGCTGTTGAAGAGCCAGGAATTTGTATACTGCCGGAAAATCATTTCAAATCAGGTTTTGAAGGGAGGTGAAGAGGGAGAGACTGGAGAGACAGTTGGCTCCCGACACTGCCATTGAGGTCAGTTGTCAAGTGTCTATGGAGTCATGAACTTCCTACCAAACTCCATTTAATCATCTTGCAATTTAAATGTGGCTTTACAAAATGTAAAAACGCATGAGTTGTAAATGGGGAGGTAGGACATAATGAGCTGTATGCCATAAGTGAAGTATTTTTAAAGTGAACCATTTTGGCTCAGCTAAGATACTTATTGCTTTGCTCACCACAATAATTCGGGTAAACCATCACTGGAACTTTATCATCTTGAGTAAGATGAGCTGATTTACATCGTGGAGCATATGTAGGTCACAGTGAATGATAAATGCATCCAAGAATCATACCAGCAGTAGAGACTCAAGAGTAGCACGGGCCCTCGGTGTCTCCAGTGACCTCTCACCTTACCGTTTGCAGTTAAACTGGGAAAATGTGTATCACTTAAACTGAATAAAAATTATTGTTACACCAAAAATAAAAAAAGCAATTATTTTAGCTTCTTACTAATTGATAATCATTCAATGATTCCTTGCTTTATGTGCACTGAGGTCTGTTTTTCATTAACTCATGTTGCTAGACAACACATCCAGACACACCAACAACAAATAATATGCAGCATGGTCTTATTGAAGTATGAAATGAGTGTTGTGGAAGGCTGAGTGTCACTGCAGTAAATAATGTTGATAAAACTTTTTATGGGACAGCTTTGGCTGACCTGTGTAAACATGTGGGTTTGTCATTGCCCCCAAATGGTTTGGATTTAAAGTGATCTGTCCCACAGAGGACACTATACCTCTGACATACTTTTTATACTTAGATTCAGATTTCTCAGTGGAACAAAACCAGGCACTGCCCAGTCAGATATTACACAGTGCAGGTCAACATTGGGGTAACTCCACACCGCTGCCAGAGGTTTCCCAACATGATCCTGGAATGACAACACAAGTGCTCTACATCTCTTTTTTTCTCCTGCTTGTAGCAATGAATGGAGTCGTACAATAACAGGACCTCTGCTAGCAGCTGCATGGTATCAGGTGGCCCCACAGTGCGCTCTGCCCCAGCATTTGGTGAAACTCTGACAGACATTAGTTGTGTGGAGTGTTGCAGTCACATCACAGTATTGCACAAGAAAGTAGTACATCATGGGTTGGTATAGGACATGGGTTTAAAAAAAAGCCTGCAGGTCTGCAATGCAGGTATGGTAACCCAGCTGTCCTCTCGATTGGCTGGCACATTTATAGGAACCTCTAATGTGTCCCAACAGGCACAATAATAATGTAATAACTTAAGCTACACTGTTCCTAATTGCAATATTAAGACAACCTACATATTTAAATTTGAAGAGCACCTTTTGGAACATATGATCATAATTGATCAAAGCAATTCCTTATATTGAATTCTTATACAACATAATAATCGAAATGCATAATTTAGGAGATGCATTCAAGTCCAGAATGACAATGATAATACATCACCATTGTATGTTATAATCCAGAAAATATAAATGCTTAGTGCTGTTGGAAGTTTGATGACATGATGAATATTTGAACACTGCATTTCCTATTAATTATAAAGATTGTAGCTGTTTGACAGTTAGTCTATTTAGTCCCACCATAGTCACATAACAAATAAAATATTGTGGACAACACTGATTCAATCCTAACAGCACAACTTGGATGTCTCCCCATAGAGCTTTAACTTTTTAGAGCTTAAATAGCATCACTTCATTTGCACTCTGTCTCTACTAGCATGGGGGCCCAGCTTTAGCCCAGTGGTGCACATGTCATGGCTATTACTATTCAGCATAAAGGCAAATGGCAAACATGACACAATACCACATAGAATAACTTCAAATGGTGCAGAACAGATGCAAAATGTAGGTTGCCCCTGTTTAGAACTTTTTTGGTTTTTCCATAAACACAGAGGCTATGATGATGTTTGCAACATTTAAAATACTTGTTAAAACCCCCGCAGCACCCTCAGTTGCACTTGATTTGAATTATCATTATGAGCTTTCAGTGTAAGCGAAGCACATCACACAAACTCCTGTAGGTTAAAGTGGGCTAATTGAGTACTCAATGCTATACAAGACCTACAGTGCACTGCTCTCTCCAAGATGTATCAGTGCATTGTTGCCGTGTAGATGAACAAAACTGACTGATCCATGCAAATCTAAGAAATGAACCAATAACTGTTGCTGTTAGAATTATTCAGTTTATGTGAGAAGAAGATGCAGAGGATAGGGTGAGATGGAGGCAGATGATTCGCTGTGATGACCCCTGTTCAACAGCCCAAAGGAAAAGAAGAAGAAGAAGATGTGTTCATCCAGTGAACCCTGATGTCCTTTTGATTCCAGCTGTTGGTTTTGGAGGGGGTACACCAGGCTGCTTTGGCATCAAGGATCCCTTTCAGCATGTCCTTACTCAAAGGCTGTCCAAACAGGGTACCACGGGGTTTTGGGGACAAAAAAGTGTGAAAGCGTTTATGACCATTTAATATTGCTGCCTTCCTCACGGAAACCCTGACTTGATGTGCAGTTAACTGGGGTGTGTATGATGTGGGCAGAATAGCTACATGGTGTCACTGTTTTAGCCCACTTGCCCCATTTGGTTTTGCTTTCTGCTTTCAGGATGAAAATTTGGCTCAATAATGATTTAACTTTAAAAGCTTTCATGTGTCAAATGCAGAAGGCGCCCCTCCTTTTTGGTGGCGGGGGAAGACGGATTCCAGTAGTGGAGAGTGGAGATGAAGAGAAATGAGTTTGTAATCTCTCCCTCCTTGCCTCCAAAGCCAGCCTGTCAGTAAACTGGCATGCGGGAGCATGCGGGAGACTTTAATTTCAGACCAACTAATCATAGCCCTCCCAGCCTTCCCACTGTGTCAATATCCATCTGGAAAAACACAAAGACCGATTGGGATCTTGGCCTCAAGCTCAAGTCCAATTCAGAAGACACTGCCATGCCAAATAGTACAGTTTCATATGGCTTAATGCAACTGGCAACTGGCCAACTTTAATATCATCAACCATGCATTTACATTTGGACTGCTGCCTCAGATGTAAAAACCAGCAGTTGAAAAAGTCCTATTTTGTCTCGGCATTGTTGGTTCATTTGGTAATTTGGGTAAATTAAGGGAGGCTCATTTCTGATGAGCCTCACCGGGCTTCTTTAATTGTCTTATTGTTGTAATAAGATGAGGCTTTTAGCTTGTTAGCTGTCTGTCTTGGACCAAAGCTTTTAGGATTACAAGTTCAAAGCTGCATTGGTGGTATGCCATGATAGTGGAGATTGGTGGAGCTGAAGTAGTTCAGGAGATATGCAGTATGTGTGGGGTTCACACAGTGTTAGGCAGATTACAGACAGTCTTCTTTAGACTAAACAACAATAACTTTAGAATTTGGTATGGCCAATGATTGCACTCACAAGTCAATAATATGTTTGCATGTGCTTTTTCATATGTTTATGTGACTTTCCGTGTTATGTGGCCTATAAAATCTGCCTGTGTGGCTTTGTTACGGCATGCATATAGTGGGTTATAAGGATGTGTCTGGTGTTTGGCTCTTGCATGTTGGTTTGGTAACTGCTGTGAGTTTTTGAAAGTGATTCATTGATTAAAAAGGCTTGGAACCGTCTGTCACAGTCAGGACCCCAAGTATATAAAGATAAGATGCCCCTGACATGACATGATTCTGCCAGTGGACTCAGACATGAGCTTGGCCAGAAATACTGTCTTATGACAGTGTAGTAGAAGATGAGGTGGAATCTGGATGGAGTGTGAAATGGGCTGGCCAATAAGGATTAAAGGGTAGACTTTTTTAGGCTCAATGGCGATCCACGAAATGTGTTCATATTTTCAACAAAATTGGCTTAAGGGTTGAGTTTTAAGGCAAAGCAACATGTTGCAAGAGCTTTTACCTTTTAACATAAGGACTGACTTAAGCCACTTTTTCTCTGATTGTACCTGTTCTGTACAAGTCAGTTTTGCATAGCTTTTCTTTCTTTAGGGACTTGCATATTGCTTTTTTTCTGCCACATTAGGTCCTGGCTTGTATGGTGACACAGTGCAAATGCATGGTGACGTTTCTTCAGTGTGACTACAACTACAAGCAAAGCAAAAACAGCGGTAGTAAACTTACAATTGTTAAGTTAATAAAATGTAGTTTTAAGACTTTGAGGTGAGAATGAAGTTGTGTAGACTTAAAATTTGGAGTCAATTTATCAGTATAGAGCCAGATTAAAAGCTCTGACTGTTTCAACTCTTCTTCACCCCATGTCCTGCAGTGTGACATAATTACACGCATAGGTAGAGATGCAGTCATGATTCTGAATTGGCCAAACAATTCATTTTGTCATTTTTATGGTTTCACCTGGGCTCGCTTGGGACCACAGAAAAGAAGGGACCAAAAGTAGTACACCATACGGTATTCCATCTGTAGATTGTCTCGTGCAGTGGAAATGAAAAAAAACTGTGCTGAGATCAACTGTGGAGTGGAACAATGAACATTAGTGTTAAATTTGTATTTTGGCTAATTCTTTTGTTTTTTTTTACATTATTTCTTCAAGTGTTTTACCTCTAGCAGTAACTCTTGATTTTACAAGTGCTTTGTTGAAGCAAAGGTAACCACAAAATCAGTAACTTGTGTGTGATTTTTAGCAGTGTAAGAATGTTTTCTGTTCTTTATGAAACTATGGTGGGACAGATTTCACTATAGTAAGCCACAGTGTAAGAAGTGAAATGCAAACACTGGCAAGACTTGCATAACATAGGATCAAACTATATCAATTTAGAGAGACAGCTGTTTGTTCTGGTTGTTGCAAAGAGTCAAAGACAAAATACAAGGGTCTATTTCTGTATAATTGCAACTTCGTGTAGTGATTAAAGTTTCTGTGAGATATGTGAGGACATCATCTAAGACTTCTTCACCATTTTCTGATGTTTTGTAGTCCAAAGAATTAATTATTATAGTTTAAAAATAATCAAAAGATCAGTCAATACTAAAAATAATTTATTATATTGACACATTTTACTTGTACAGTGACTTGTAATTGATATTCAGCTACACTTCAAGTAGACTAGACTTTAACTACTTTCAATTTATAAAAGATGGCAGTAGGAAATTTATTACAGATTATGAAGCAGCATTAGTGCACAATAAAGTTAGGATAGAAATTTTAGAAGACTCTTTAAGAAGCTCTGCTGCGTGAACTCACAGCTTCAAAACAGTCTGTCTGAATGTGTGTTTTACGTGATAGAGGTTTGGACAACTGATTTCCATGTGTACACTTTAATATGTGAAATGTCAGCAGAACATCTCTGCCTCCTGAAGTAGATGAGTGTGGACTGCAGTGCCCTGCCTATGTCTGGATCCAGTGATGGCTCAGTTTGTAACCTCACTAATCAGAAAGTTTTGTATGCCACACAAATTTCTCACACCCAGGCAGCTACCATTCCCATCCAATCAAGAAAGCCAATGTCTTTTACCCGCAGTAAATGCCTGAAGCCCAGAGCTGGAGCTTCTCTTGCATCCCTTCACCATATCTCCCCTTCTTGGTCTGTGGTTTTGAGCCAAGCACCCTCTAATTATCTTTTTAAGAGAGATACCAAACAGAGCATCAATCTCTTTTCTTTTGGACAAACCCTCTTTCTTCCCAATATTTCTTCTTCTTTCATACTTCTGTAAACCACCATCAGTATAGCCCTATCTTTCCATCTCTAAGCCATCCTTTGCCTCTTGCCTCCGTCAGATCAGGGATTTGCAGATGTCTGCTTGCGGTCAGGGAAACATCTGCTCGTACGGTAAACCACCTGTACCGTTCGATAGCAATCAGCCCCGCTCTGTGATGTTCGGCTGGCATGTCCAATGGAACGAGGAAAACACACAAACCTCATAATTACAGACCTGAGGAATAGAGAGCGAGACAGCTTGTCTTTCATCATAAACTAATGCAGCATTGCCTCTCCTCTGATCTGTTCATAACTCTCCCTCTTTCTTGGTGTTTGTCCAAGTTCAGCCTTTCCAAACCTTCTATGAAACATTTATGACTGGTAATGCTGGATGATTATGACAGCT
Organism: Pseudamia nigra; assembly: GCA_029823295.1. NCBI lineage: Eukaryota > Metazoa > Chordata > Actinopteri > Kurtiformes > Apogonidae > Pseudamia > Pseudamia nigra. The sequence continues at coordinate 8,943 of JAQQAE010014926.1, forward strand.
TTGCACCGGCAGAGCAGAAAAAAATGTGGCAATAGATAAGTCTTTTGACACATTTAATACACATAAACCAAAAGGAGGAGAATTTATGCCAACGAGAAACAAGTTTGACATGATGCCAAAATGTTGACCATGTGATTTTTATCTAATTAAATGCAGTGAAACTTGCACTACAAAGAATTTTGATATTTTGAGGCATGTAGTTTGCGTCAGGTGAATGCCACTTTCCCCTCATCTTGTGGCTGCATTTTAAAGATAAAATATTCAGTTAATAGTTCTCTGTTGCTGAAAGATTTAGGATATGTATTCATCATAAATTGCCATTTTCCTCCAAAGACTTTCAGAATTTTTGCTCCACAGATTTTCTTCTCTAGAGGCAAAAAATGCTGATTGACCTTAAATAGTAAGACAGTTGTGCACATAAGGGGGTTTCTTTCGGAGTCTGTTCAGTATAGTGGCTAATTTAAAAATCTCACCTTTGTCCGTGTCGGAAACATTTATTGCTATTACCAACCAACATGTGTAGGCATATAGTGTTATTATGTGGAAATCATCATAATGAATGTCTTCCAGTAATGTTGCTATGTTTTGGTGGCTCAGTGGAGGCAGTAACCATGACGATGCCAGACCGTAAACCAAACCTCAATCACCGCAGTCTTACTGTAACACTTAAACCACAGCGCAATTAAAATTCCCATGACCACAGTGTGCACACCATGGTGATTTGGCATTTGGATCATTAAGTCGTTCAGTCTTCATCAGTGATTGTATGTGAATGGGGTTTGTCTACCTGGATCATACAGACAGAGCAGGTGTTAGCTACATGGACAAATTATTTTGACAGTATTTGGAATGCATAGTTTAAAAAATTACCTTCAGCTTTTCATTTGATCTGACGTTTAGTCTCTTCCCTTCTGCTAGAAATGTTCCATTTTCTGTGATTTACTCCCACAAACCTCATCTGAGAGTCAATCTTATTATGAAACCCTTGCTTGAGCTTCATGTTTGTCTCAAACATCCTTACTGGTGATAGAATATGAACCACTGGGTGTTGCTGCTTGGCCTTCATATTCAATCACTGCATATCTTAGTTATTAGAGTCAAACTATACTGTTGTTCAGAGTCCAGGTTCAGGTAGAAATGTTTTCAATTATCATGGCTCCAACTGTATTTTGGGAATTTCCGATGCAAGGTTTTAATGGTTTGTCTGTTACTGTCATGGAGACATGTCAGTGGTGTATAATGGTAATACCTGAACAAATGTGTTCACCTCAAATAAATGTTATGCTCTTTAGTTTTGAAAATATTATTGATGTACATCGTGACAGCATTCATATAATGATTGCTTTTAGTTATAGATGCTGCTTTTTATTTTATATTGGAATTATAATTTTAAAGTGTGCCAAATAGTAAATCAGAAAAGTGTCTCATTAGCAAGTTCATTACTCAGGTCGGTCATCTGTCACATGCTGAAGCAATAAAAGGACTTGGAGTAAAATCTCTCACAACTGGCTCAGGGAAGAAAGTTCTTTTTTTTTTTGGAGTTTGTAGTCCCAGCCAAGACTAAGGGACCTTTATGATGTTTGTAAACCCTTACTTAAAGCAAACTGACTAAGAACTCATGATGATTTACAAGAGTGGCATGGCTTTATGACAATCATGGTTTGTAATTAGATTGAGCCGTATGTGTTTTCTCAAGGGAAAAAAAACAAGGCTTAACTCAGCGTTTTAAAGAAAGTAGGTTTATTTTAATGGAGGGTGAATGTAGAGCCACTGATATGTGATGCTCAACTGATGATGCAAAGCTATGTGTGTGGAGGCAGATCCTGACCTGAAAGCTTGTCAAATGTCCAGACTAAACACATCCCTGAAGTGTTAAAGACACTGTTAGTAACAAGAAACAGACACCTGAAACCTCACACATCTACCATTACTATCAGGTTCCCGTCAATCACAGCAACTGTTGTATTCTGGGAAGAAGGCCCTCCTACTTTTAACACAGCTAAGCATTTTGCACTGACAAGTTTGGAGCGAGTGAAGCCGCAGGGTCTCAAGTTCTCAGCGAGACCCAAACATGACCCTGCTCACTGCACAAACACACCTCATGGAGGAAAAACCCCTTTGTTCTGAGCTCTGGGAAGTGTGAATACCTTGCAGTGCAAACATCCCACTAACATGTCTATGTGTTTTCAGTGGGTTGGTGTTTTTATGTATGTGTGTGGGTGGACAGATTAATAGGCTTTGTTGGAAACAGCTCATGCCATTTGTCATGTAAGTTGAGTGTTGATACTGTGGTTAGTAGCAAATTACATTGCTTGGAAGATATTTCAAGGAAGTATATTTGAAAATATATTTGGAGAATCTGACTGAGTGAAGTGTTGAATATTAGAAAATGTACATAAATATGCAAATGAGACTGTGGAAATATCAAGTGAAATTACAAGAGAAAGTGAATTTCTGAAGAAAGTGGATGTTCAAGAAAGACCTGAATGATGGCACTGAAAGACCAAAAGAGGTTTTGAAGAAAGGGCGTGGGTGATTTGTTTGCACGAGAAGGCATTTTCCCACTCCCCCTCAGAGCTTGTTTGAGGGTGGTCCTCACTCCTTGCCACTTAATTTTCCCTTGTCATCTTTGGTGATCTGGAGAACTCTCATCAGCTTTTTTAGTGACACACATGCACACACAAGGTAATTTTTTTTGACCACCCTGGTGGAGGTAAAGTATTGCCCAGGTTGCACGACTAAACCGTATGAAACAGTAAATGGAACAGTAAAGACTGCTTGGCTGTTCTGGCTGGAATATAAAAACAAGCAGGGCACAGAGAAAAGGATCCAGTTTGCACCTCTAGTGTCCTAAGCTTTCAAAAGAGAGTGGCAGAACATTATTGCCGCTTTTCCATTAGTACCTACTTGGCCCGACTCAGCTCGGTTCTACTCAGCTCAGTTGCTTTTCCATTACAAGCGGGTACTATCTGTGTAGGCGGAGTCGCGTCCCAAAACTCTGCTGTCGGCATTTGTGCGCAACAAAAGCACAATGTAGGACATGGAGGCGATGATGTACTTGCTGGTCTGTATGTGGCTTTTAATCAAACAAAAGTTACAAGAAACGAGCCAGAGAAGAAAAACAGAAGAAAAGTACAGAGGCTTTGTGAAGTCATACAGTATGAAGATGAAGACGAGAGGAGGTGAAGACAGACGCGCTGAAGGGAAGGTGGTGTTGCCTTTTAAAAGGAATGACTGTGACGTCCAGCTGATGAATCTGTGATACTGACATACTG